>OMNV01005797.1:1529-13700 GCA_900303265.1 Brotula barbata | reverse complement strand
ATATTTTGCTGTTTTACTTAAAATGTAAATACACAGAAAAATAAGGCAAAAACGTTTGATGTAAATAAACTCTGCAGTGTATCCAATAACGATTATAGGATTTTAAATAAAGGTTTGTTTGTTTTTTTGCCGGCAAATTTGAACACAAATAATTGAATTCATAGAATAATGGAAACTAGCCTTTGTGCAATTTCATAATTAAGGGATAAACGATTCAGCTTGTATATTTGTACATTTCCCATGAGATTGTGTGAGCTGACTGGGAAAGAGTGATGCATGCTGGGATATATTAACGGAAGTGGCAAAAGCTAAAGAGCTACTTGTTGGGACAAAAATTGTAAATTCCTCTCTACAGTGTTACCTAGTATCAATATGTTAAAAGTACTTTAGTTACTTGTTGCAAGTTAATCCTCCAAACTGTGACCTACACATAAAACATATAAATCATTCACCAACATTGGATGAACAAAAATTTGTTCTATGATGGATGAAATGGGGGAAAGTAACAATTCTATTCTAATAATGGAGCTCAGTGCACATTTAAACAAATCAAACAGAGGAAATACTTGTGGGCACGTGTGTATGCTTATGTGTATATACAGTATATTTTTATCTACGTGTGAGTGTGTATGTGTCTGCTTGTGCGTGCGTGTGTGTGTGTGTGTGTGTGATTTCTGACCTTTTGTAGCAGTTTAGCTCCAGAGTATCTGGCAGACAGAGCAGCGATCTCTTTGCCAAAGGACTCGGCCCACTGCTGAACCCTGAACACACAGAAAACATCCTTAATGGGAGCCGCACAACACACGAACGCATGGAAACAAATCACTTCATCTTCCATAAGAACACAAAATTGCCAATCTGTAAATCATTCTCTGTCCAAATCAATTATTTGCTTCCAGTATATAATGAAGGTGACCATGAACGTATCCAGATCCAATCATGTGAGATCATCCTGCATTCACCAATCACAGATTACAAGAGATTACCATGAAGGTGACAGCAAAGGCCGACACTCTGTCAGGTCAAAGCGTTATTTAGTGCTCAATAACAAGCAGCAAAACACTACGGTGTCTTTGTGTGGATGCAGGCCTGTTAAGGTAAACGCTGGTCTGAGAGTTGACATAAGTTGAAACAGGAAGTGACAGATGGTTCAGGCTATGGGGAGTCGGCCAGCTCACTGCTCGTTAGCAGGGACGGTTGTCATGGCTCGCTGGCCAACAACGACACTGGAAGCCGGCTGATGATTTGTAGAGTGGGAGATTTATTTTTTTTAACTCTAAAATGGTAAAAAATCGATGCCCACGAGAGAGCTGATAAACCAATTCTCAAATTCTGAAGCTATGCTCTTAACGAGTCCTTGAATCTTTTAATCAGCATTAAGAGCTTTTGTTTTACTGGAAAGAAAAAAGGGATCATCAGCCACGCAGCCAGACAATTTCACAAGCAGTCTCCCATTCCTGGCTAAAATAACTCCATCCATCAAAGAGACTCCTTTTACAGTGTATATGAAACTACAATCTGTATCTGTATGTTTACTCTCTGTAGTCTAGCTTAAGGCTACAGATGGATCAGGTACAATGATGCTGTCATTTATATTTTTGAGGCAAATGATCAATGAAATACTTTTTTTTTTTCAACCCAGGTACACTCACTGTCTTTATATGGATATCTGTATTGAGATGAACTGCGTGTACAACTTATTTATGCTGCCAATGTATTAGCGCTGTTCCTAAGTAGCTCCGATGACTGATTAAGGTAATGTTCCCTTGTGACAGGCTAATGAAATGAGAGAAAAGTCAGAGCCTCGGCTGACTTCCAGAGTCACAGGGACGTTGCTGCCAAATCTCTCTCAAGCAGAGCGCACCGCATACGGCTCCGTGACCCGCGTTGGCCTGGTGAACCTCAGCGTCCTCCAGGCTTACGCGCACATAAAACACACGCTCACACACACACACACACACACACACACACGGGCAGTGAGTAGGCTATTATGAGCTGAGAGTTGTCTTGATCCGAGGGTGTTTTTGGTCAGCAGGCGTAAATATCTGACACGGAGGTTTGAAGTCTCTCCAGGGAGTAAAAAGCTCCGGCTGGATTCGAGTGTAGCGATTCCCTCAAACACCCAGCAGAGGAAACAATTTAACTTACAAAGCGGAAGCTGGTGAGAATCAGATTGAGTCGCCGGTAAACAGTGACGTCTGGACTGTGGTGTTTTGGAAAATATAAGAAGAAAAGCGCTGTAGCTGTATCGCGGTTTGGCAAATAGTGGTACCCCACCGTTAGCCAGATGGTCCATACGCACTGCATGTATGTGAAGTAATCCTCCAAAATAGAAGCGAAACAAATGACTCATGCGTCCGACGTGTGTCATGCAGGACAATAACATTACATGGACGAGCCAGGACACACGTGAGGTCGATATAAATGAATCGCTGAGGTCATGAGGTTGGTTGTGATCCACCCTTTGTCTTTATCTTCCTTTTAATGGCTGCACTTTGCATCTCATTGAACAGTGTCAACATATTAGAAGGCTTTCTTGATTTCATATCTCAAATCTATTGCTCCATTGTGGTCATTTGTAAATTCATTGTCGGCGTAGATGAAGGGAACGGAGATTGAATTTTTAAAATCTGCCGTGAAAAGGAACGACTCAGCACAAGGGCGATCAAGTCGCTGTTTTGCAAGCTATGCAAGTCTCTAGTCTTTCCATTCAAGCCTCAAGTCAAGTCAGGTTAACAGGACCGAAGACACTTGGACATGAATTAACGTGAATTCTTAGCATTGTCCATTTACACACATTTGGCCTGTCCTATAAAATGTGTTTATTATTTTCCTGATAAACTTAGATATGAATACGACAAAAACTTTTATATTCAAATCAAGTCACAAGTCAGAGGTGCCAAAGTCGAGTGTCAAGTCGGCAAATTTATGACTGAAGTTCAAGTTGGGTCTAAGTGGTGACAGGAGTCTCTGCTTTTTTCACCTGTTATGGCTGCTCAAGGTCTTCTGTGCAACTTTTCCGTATAACTAGAAGAAACTGAGAGACGTTGATAATGTCCTACAGCGGTGTCAACATCAGAGGGCATTAGGATTAAATTGACCTCTGCCGGAGCCTCTGGTGGTGACAGGTCACCGTCAGGGCCACGTTGCTGCAGCCGCACTCACGTTTCGGGTGAGATCTTCATCTGGCCGTCCACCATCAGGCACAGCGAGCTGGAGAGGATAATCCACAGCAGCAGCAGCATCAGCTTCCCTCTCCGCGTCGCGCTTTGGTCCAATTTACTGACATTCCCGGCGCTCCACCAGCTCCAGAGGTTCATCCCAACAGCTGCTTCCATCTGCATCGGTCCAGCAATGGATGCACACTGTATCACGAGGAGGAGAGGGAGGTAGGAAAGAGGCGTAAATTTGTGCTGTCACTTCCCGTGTCACGCATAAACTTTCTGGAATAATTCTTAATATTTGAAAACCACACACTCCATATTATTGCTTAAAGAATACCTGAAGAAGAAAAACAGACGTGTTGCACATTTTTCATAACTTCTTCAGGCATTCTCCAGATGAAACCCGTGCATTTCATTTATGCTCAAAATGAATAATTATCATAATTGTAGGATCAACATGAGAGAAGTTATTATATATTATTTATAGACATCACAACTGTGACAGGACCACAGCATCCAACACTCAAAATACAATTTGTTTGTTTTTGGGCATTATTTTTTTGAGGAAAATTTGTAGGTTTGAACCATAAAAACAAACTAAGACACTCATACACACAAAAGCACTCTGACCACGGGGTTTCACCGTGCAACTGCAGAACAGCTTTTTGTAGAAAAAAGTAATATAAGCATTTTGTCAACTTGCCTGGCAAAGAATTGTTAGAAAAATGCAACGATCCAACTGGCACTTTTCACAAAGACATTCATGTATATGTTAAAATTCTGGGGACGTAATTGTGTTACTGCCTAAAATATGTAAAAATGTGTGAAAATTGCGTGATCGTCCAACAAGTTGTCTGCCCCGGAAAAGCAAACAATCCCGACAGATCAAATCCAACATCAGAAGGCAGAAAAAAGATGTCATCCTAAAATTCAATTTGGCTTCCAAAACTAATCCTGAGGATCCACTGTCTTCATGTAAGAGACAAAAGATTGAGACAATCCCAAGAACTGTCAACAAACGTAAAAAAGCAAATAGAAGCTGGCACCAAAGCGTAGATTATAACAAAACGGAATCAAAAAGAAGAATTCACTTCAGCAAAAAAGTTGTGATAGGATTAAACTGTCTATAATCGATTGTCCATCAACGTCAACTGAGCTGGTTACCATGGCAATCAAAAGCCGAGGCTTCTAGAAATGTCTTGTCTCCGGTGTCAAATGTCACTTCTGTGCGCCACGAGTCACTCTGGACCTTCGCCATAGCCCGCCACCTCCTTCTACATCCCTCGCACTCCTGTTTCTCCTCTTTCCATCATCCACTTCTCTCCTCCACGCTCCCTCTATCAGAGGAAAGGGAGGGATGAAAAAGGACGAGCGAGCGAAGACGCAGGATGTCCTGGTAAACTTCCCTGCTGCTGACCCAGTCAACCTCACTTCCCCATGGATCCGACCCAAATTTCCTGTGAATTCTCTGGCGGATGGAGGTTGTTGGAAGGATGGATGGACGGATGTATGAATGGATGGACGGAGGGATGGAGGGACAGTGGGATTTCCTCTCTCCAGTCTATCTGCTCCTGCACTCTGGGACTGGTCTAAACCATAATCCAGGAAGGATTAAACCCCTCCTCCATCCATCCTTTTTTTCTTTCTATCTTTCTCACTCACTCTCTCTCTCTCCCTCTTTCACACACACACACACATAAACACTCACTGTCTCACCATCACCCGGCTCTTATCTTTCTCCAATGCTCTCTGTCTTGCTATCTTTCTATTCCTGCTTTTCTAATTGTGATTCTCTCTCTCTCTCTCTCTTTTATCCCCTTCCTCCATCCAACGTTCCCTTCTTCATTGTCTTCACCCGTCTGTTTTAACCTTTCATCCTCACTCTTACCTTGTCTTCTCTTTCTCTGTGAGTTCTTTGTTTTTTTTTACTCTGCATGTGACATGGTGAAAGAGAGCGAGCGAGAGAGAGATTGGATGGAGATAATGGAAGCAAAGGGGAGAGAGAATGGGCGCAAAACAGGGGAAGTGAGGAAGAGGAAAGACTAGAGTAAACAGGGTTGAAGAGAGAGAGAGTGGTCGGGCGAGACAGATGTGAGAATGGGTTTGTATCTGGTAGGATTGATGTGGTTTGTGGATGGAGATTTGTTTTCCACCAATCAGGGTCACTGGAGCGCAAAGACTGACACCAACTGATAATATTGACACACTGAGACACCTAGTGGACACTCACTGTCCCACACACACCACACACATGCACACGCACACTCACACACACACACACACACACACACTAAAACACTGCTCGTGCTGTTATTGAAAATGAAAAGGCAGTAAAAGAACTGAGCACATGCACACACAATGATGATGATGATGATGATGATGATGTAAATGGAGAGAGGAGCAAGATTAATAAATTAAAAAGAGAGTGTGACATACATGCACACACGCGCGCGCACACACACACACACACACTCAAACAACAGCAGTGTGTAACAGCTGGGGGATTTCTCCTCCCCCACTGACCCAGATTAGTGATGATGTGGGTAAACTCTTATCCTACATCCTCACATACACATGTTCTCACACACACACACCCACACAGTTCACCGCCTAACAGAAAAGCCGTATCCTGACAAGTCAAGGTGAATTTTGAGCCCAAGCTGCACTGAATGTATGAATCAGGAGAACAGTCACGCTTCAAAATGCCATTTTATTCCAGGAGGTGCTACTGTATGTTGAGTTGCTTCAAAGTTTTACTGATTTAAAAATTATTCATAACTACACACATCAAAACCTGATCTCCAGCCTGCCCGAACATGGAATTACAGGCATGCATGTTTGTTTGTTTGTTTCCAGTTGAGTCCAATTCATTAGTTGACTAATGCTTCCGCTGCCTTGTGCTGGAGCCTCTGTCTGTCTCCACTGAGTCACTGCAGGCCTCGTAATGCCATCTTTAATTTGATTGGATTTAATTCAATTTTTTTGATTTAACCAGAGATGTTGAAACTCACTCACGTGAATAAAAAAAAAAATCGGAAAAATCTCACACTATGACAGGTAGAATCCTGATGAAATGTGCATCACAGGCTACACACAAAACCTCATTTTGTAGCAAAGGACAGCGCAGTATAATGCATCATTCAGTTTGAATATTTTACTCATAATACAGAGTTTCTTTGATTTTTTCTTACAAATTGGGAAAAAAGCTTCACTAAATTTCTAGCTACTAAAAGGGAAAAAAGGGGAAAACTGGGATTAACGGTTTTAATTTTGAAATCACTTACCTCCAACTCGATGAGCTTGATTTAAGTGGAGTCTGAATGAACAGCCCCACAGTGAGGATGTAAGAGACTGAAAAGCAAGCACGAAAAAAGATTGAAAACTCTCAGCAAAACTGACTCCAACAACAGAAACTCTATTAGACAGTTGCTCCTGGCTCATCACCTTTAGTTCTGCCCAAAATGCCTTTGCTGCTGCTCCGTCTCTGCTGGTGTGTTGGTAAAATCGGTTAGATCAGGACAATTTGATGACGTCCCCCTGTCTGAGAAAACAATGGCAGCAGAAGTGAGATCTACCAGACTGATCCTCCACCGGAGAAAATGAGGCAAACTCAAGACCCTAGCTCTTGGGATGGACACACACATAAACACACACACACACACACACACACTGGAAGTAATTGATTAGTCTATTACTTATAGCTCCATCAGCTAAACCAATGGTCTGGAGCCATTTAGTGTCTGAAGGCAAAATCCTGTCTTTGTGAGTGTGCAATATGTGTTACGAAGGTGTTATTACGCTTGTACACTAAACTTTCTGGTAATCTGTATATTATAACAGATTGTACCATTGAACTCTACTGTGTTGTTACTGTGCGCGCTGATGGGAGGAAGCAGGAAGGAACAGAGGAGGGAGTGGCAGTCAATTTACTCCCCTCAAAAAACAAAAAAGAAAATAAATAAAATAAAACAGAGCAGCAGCACTTCCTGAGGGTAAGTATTAACCCATTCAACACTGGGAAATGAAGTAGGAATTGAGGTAAACAATTCAGGGTTATTTAGAAGATTTTTGATACATTTGATGGACATTTTCAGATGAGTAAATAAATAATAATTGAGTGTATCGTACAGAAAAGTAAGTCCTTCCTTTTTGAAGCTATGGAATTTTCAATTTCACTTAAATTCCTTTTATTGTAGATGTGTTGGGTATCATTCTATACACATTTACCCTGCATCCTTATTTATTTGCCCATGGGTGGTTAATAGAGGTTGATTAATACCCCCACCATAACGTGACTGAGCATCAATGATGATATGCACAAAGCGGTTCAAAAGTGACTCCAATGCACGATTATCTTCTTTTTTTTTTACATTACAGCTGGCAAGACATGGAAAAGCAGATCAAGTTGGAAAAACACAAATGGGATTCACATCATTTCTTGATATACCTCAGTCTTTTCCCAATCAGGCTTTTTGTCTACTCTGACTGGTGGTGAAATACAAGGCCACTTGGTCTTGTTACAAATGTCACAGTTTGTGTATCAGCGGTTCCAGTTTATTAGTTTGTCCACACTGAGTTGAGTTTGACAACGCAACATTTAATATTGGAAAAATGACTGCAGTGTAAAGACGACTGTGTCTAATTGGACGAGGTCTTTCAATACAGTCGGTTGATTAACCACTGTTGACATTGTTATAATATTGATTGGGGTGCAATCATGTTGTTACAGCATTAATAACAGGGAACATTTGCTATAATTAGAGGCAACTGAGGCTTCATTCATCTTGAATAATGATAACAGTCAGCCGTGGAGATGCTCCAAAGACAGGAAGGAATTAAAAAAAACAAGCAAGCAGCGGATGGGAGTTTACAAATTTATTAACCAATTGAAAGATTTTCCAATTCATGCAAAAGCATGACAGTTCTGACCACAAGAAACAAAGTGTAAACTTAGCATTATGATGTTCGATACAAAAATATGTATGACATCTTGTCAATTAAAACTGATGAGTAACAGGATATGAATTCTTGTTTGTTTAAGCTGTGCATTTCATTTCATTGTATTTGTTAAATGCTGGTTATTGATATGATGATATATTTTCCTTTGACAGTACAAAAATAGGAAAAAATATTCTCTTTTTCAGCTGTGCAATAATTTGTTTTTGACTCCGATAGCTACTGGCTGGACTACATATCATGTCAGGTCATGGTGTTTGATGTACATGCTGGAAATAAACTAAAAATCCTCAACTTGCAAAAACTGAATTGAAATCGCAATATTATACGGTTTGTACATTTGCATTAGAGCTGTGTTTAAAAACAGTCGACCTTTTAAAGAAACATACATTTTGCCTCAATAAACTCTTTTCCTGTACCTGATGGGGAGTCCCGTATCAGTCAGTGATGTTGGTCAGACTGTTCAGGAACTGTAGCCTGAGTGAAATCACTAGAAAATAAAAACGTTACAACGTTACAATGAACTGAATGTAACATCAAAGCGCTGAGCATTAAAAGGTTTTCAGTGGTTTTACTTTTCCAATATCATAAAATTCCCTCTCCTTGATTTAACAACTGAAAGCAACATTCTGACTGGATTTTCAATCCTTCAAATAAGAACACGTTCATCTTCAAACTAACTCTCTATGAGGTAGCGCAGATTGACACTCTCCTGTAATTTCTTTGTTGCTTCAAGCTGGAGGACACCGTGCTATTTAGAATTTTTCCTACAAATGAAGATACTGAGCAGGGTGAGAAAAATGTGACGTGTTTGTGTTGGGGCAAAACGCTGTGACACTTAAACAATCAGAACATCACGTTAGCAATATAAAATACAAAGAGTAAAAGATTTAGTGGCTACATTCAGGCCCGAGTGTGCTTGGAGACAACAAAACTGTTTTCAGAGAGGAATGCTAACGAGCTCCGTTGTGTTCAGTCCTCCTCTTACATAAGTGTCTGCTCGGGAACCTTTACGGAACACAACAATCTTAACGACAAGGTATTACATCTTTACAAGCATTCTGACAATAAAATATACCCATCAATATCAGACCACGACTATAAACAAACACATTGTCTTAATTCTTATTTCTTTAGCAAATAAATTTACACAAAATTAATTTAAAAGAATTCCGCATCCAACAAATTCTAACCACATTCTCTCACTCTTCATTTTCCAAATGCAAAGACAATAAACAGGTTTAAGAGGTTTTTCTTTTAGTATTTTATACATCAAGTCAGTTCAGCCTCCAACTCTAATTCTCAGAATAGGAAGACTCGAGTGTTAAAGCCCAGAGGGCTGGCTGGTGTTAGACGACTGCGATAGACTGAAGATCAAATTGACAATAAAGCAAAATTTCTGCTACACTTAGTCAACAGTCAACTCTTCAGTGCAGGCTGCTGAACAATGAAAGCACCTGTGCGGTTGTTCTACATTGATGCCATTTCTTTGTGATTCTCAGCTGGAAAGATGAAACTACTCGGGGTGGACAGGACGACAAGAGGGATTAACAATTATATGTTGATGCCTTTTCCTTGAAGACAGAGATGATCCAATGAATGAATTTAAGTTCTTGTGCATTTGTGGATGCTGGGTGGGGGAGGAAGTGGTCCATCCACGTCAAGGATGAAAAAGAAAGGGACCGCAGGATACCAAGGGTGTGATGGCTTTCATTACTTGCTGCTGGACTCTTTGGAAAAGCGCCTGCTGTAGGCCTCATAGATGGTGTCCAGGAATGAGCTGTCAGACTGAAACACACAAGCGTGGATCATACTCCATTATCTACGATCATCATAAAATGGCTGATGTAAAGGAGACATCATACACACTGAGTTACTCCTAACCTGAATCAGATGTAACAGTGTGGCCTGAAACTGGCTCCTAGACAGAACTGGAACTGTGAGCTGTTCCTGCAGGTTCAGAGTCAGCATGGAGGGGGCGGGGCAGCTGTCCTGTGGAGGTGCTGCTGACAAACCTCCACTGGAAGACCTGGCCTGAGTGAACACACCAGGGGAGAGGAGCAGGGTGGGGGTCACAGTGGCTGCTATCCGCTGCGGGGAGATGACCTGGGCAGGCAGAGACATTGAGTAGAAGGCAATATACTGTACATGTGTGTTCATGGACACAGGGACATTTTAGTTCAGCAACATAAAAACCAAGGCAAACAGCGCATTAATCTAAAACAACAGCTGACAGTGTGCCGCATTTACCTGATACTGCAGTGCAGTCTTTTCACCTATCGTGGCTGTGATCTGGTTTGGGACTGAGCCTAAAACAGAGCTTGGGCCTTGAGGAGGGTTGTCATCCTGGAATACAGGAGCCAGGCTCAGGGAATTATGGCAAGCCTGGTTCTGCTCCAGCTGGACCAGTCTCAGCATTTGGAGAAGCTCATGAGGTGACACCGCACCGGGAACCTGGGGGGTCAGACCTGAAGAGAGAGGGATAGTGACGTGGTAACTGAACACAAAACATCTACATAATCTTCCTGAAAGTCATACAATTGTTGCTATATCGCCTGCGCATCAACTTTAAGGAAAATGAAGCCACACCTTGTGAAGACTGAAGACCGTGGTCATTGTTCACCTGAGGTGGCAGCAAACCTGAAATAAGAGGAAAAATATTCTTAGAATCTTGAGATACATGTTGTCTTGTTGCCTCATTGCGTGCTGAGGAGAACGTCTGATCAGTGATACTTTAGACAGAATGGATGTCCCACCTGTGCTGTGTGCAGTGGGTGCTGGATGGGTGTCGTGCTGGTGGTGTGTTTGGGGCTTAGGTAGACTGAAAAACAGTGGCTGGCCGTGTTGTGCTTGAGAATAAGTCCCAGAATCCATCATTAGGGGCTGGGTGGAGAAAAAGGGGGGCTGCTGCAGAGAAGCTGGGTTGGCACAACAAAGAGGAGCAGCTGAAGAAGGAGGAGGCGGTGGCTGGGTCTGGAAAAGCCTCTTGATTGGGTCGACCTGACAGTCCTGTTGCTGCTGCTGCTGCTGCTGCTGCTGATAGTGACGATGGTGATGGTGGTGGTGCTGTTGATGAATGTGACGGTACAGCTGCTGCTGCTGCTGGTGATAGTGTTGGTGGAGGAGGTGTTGGTGTTGCTCCAGCGGGACACCGTTGTCACACAGCCTGTTCTTGGGGGACTCAGGCACCGTCTGGAGCACCTGCCCGGACTCTCTCTGCCCCTGCATCAGCCTCTGGAGGGCTGGTTGTTGTTGCTGGCTGGTGGCAGTTGGACTCGCTGGAACACCTGCCACCACGCCACCAGGTTGCTGCAGTGCTGAATGTGTCACACTTCCCTCAGAGCCCACTGATTCATCATATATCAGCGTGCGGGCGACAGGGGGGCGAGCAATTTTTGCCATTTTGTTGTGGGCTTGTTTGGCTGCAGTCCCAGCGGCATCCAAAGGAGAGACTGGAGAATGTTGATGTTGAGGATGAGAACCAAACAAAGTCACCGTAGAGAGAGACTTCGGATGAGCAGGTTCACTGTCCTGGAGGTGACAAAGAAGGAAAAGAAAGAAAGAAAAACCATAGAAAAGTATTTAAAAAACGTGGACATGCATTTGATTGGAAAGAGAGCTGGGCTGTGTGTGTGTGTTACCTGAGTGGAAGGCTTGACAGGTATTGGTTTGATCAGGTTGGGGTTTCCGTACAGAACACTACTGCCGCCAATCTCTTTTGGCTCAGAACTAGATTTAACCTGAGAGGAGAAAACATGAGGATACAAGGATAAGAGAGCAAACAGAGATAAAGGCACAGCGTAAGACATGAAACAAAAGAAATACCAACAGCACAAAACTGACTTGCAGTCTAAGAACAACAGAGGAGGCGGACTGTTTTTAGAGTTAATTGTGCACCACCTAGTGTCCAGTAAGAGGCATTACACGTGCAAATGTAAACCAAATTTTCCCAGCATGAAGAGTAATCAGAAAGAGTTTTTACCTTATTATACTCGCTACGTGCTTTACTCAGCATCTGGATGATGTCTACTCCTTTCTCTTCACCTCCACC
>OMNV01005795.1:2920-19551 GCA_900303265.1 Brotula barbata | reverse complement strand
CCCCCCCCTTTGCCCCCTGAGCCCCTCGCTCCCTCTATCTCTCACTCCCCCGGCGCTGCTCCACTCCCACCTCCAACACAGACCCCCCCACCAGCTCCTCTTATCCAGGGGAGAAGAGCTTAAATCACTCCCATCCCTCACTCCAAGGTTTTCCTTCCCCGTGCACTCATTCACTCGGTTCACTCCCACTCTGATAGTGTCAAAGAGGGGGATGGGCGGTGACTGTTGACTTGGACTACTGTGGGAATGCAGGTGCTCTGTGTATTGAGCGTGCATGTGTGTATGGGTCCTCATAACCCCTCCCTTAGCTCGCCAGTCAGATCCATGTTTGTCATCTGTCACGCCAGCCAGTTAGTCTATGCTGCCTTTGGTATGACATCATCACATGGCAGATGGGCTGCCAAAATATCAAAACAATCCCTTCTTACCTCTTGTGCTATTTAGGATTTAGTGAGGATTTACTGGACTTTGATTCATTCATTCATATTTGTTCACCCTGACGCACGGCGGTCGTGGAAATGATGTGGCAAAAACAAGTGTATCTCCATTTAAAAAAAAAAAAAGTTCCTTGAGGTGATTGAATCTTTATGGTGGTGATTGATAACTGCTATTCCTCACGGACAATATGGTCACTGTTTAGTTTAATAGACGTTGGCGGAGATAACAACAGGTTAACCTGACAAATATCACATGGTATTAATGACAGTGTGAGGACGAGAATACTTACTTACTTACAAAAATACTTTTCATACTTAAGTAAAATTAACATCTGCAGCTAAATAACTTTTATTCAAGTATGCTTACTTGATAGTCATTTAAAGTTCTTTTGTTAACTTCTGTCGTATGATCCTGTTGCCAGTAGATGCTTTGATAGTGACAGCCTTGACAGTCTCTGTCTCCTTATCTTCCCAGCCCATCAGTGACAGATGGTATCTGTTGCAAGTCGCAAGCCATCATGTCACCGTGCACAATAAGGCCTCCTTTCCGTGCCACATTCTCCTTAGAACTGTAAACAAAATGCACAGCAGGCGTGGTCTCACACACACACACACGCACACACACACACACACACCAGATAACTTTGTTTTGCACGTTTCACAAGAAAACCAACCACACCCACCGTGCTTTAGCGTTTCTTTATGTCTCCTCCTTTGTCTCGATGTGTGCACATTGTTTTTCTTTCTTTTTCTTTCCTTCTTTCTTTTTCCATCCTTCTTTCTTTCTCTCCTCCTATCCTTTCTTTCTTTCCATGTTTTGTTTTGCCTTTCATCTTCTCTCTCCCACTCCCTCTCTCCTCTTAGGCCATTGAGGTTAACCACCACTTGTATTACACTGCATTACATCTCATCAACAATATGCTGGGCAGAAAGAAAAACAACCCACACTCGTTGTCCTCTGTCTCTTTGCCTTTCTCTCCGCGTGTTGCCTTTCTCTCTCCACAGCTAAATCACAAAACAAGCAGGCCAAAAACAGTGCATTGCTAAGAAACCCAATATGGACTCCACCCTGGAGATTACACGGTCAACTCAGCCAGCCTACTCTAGAATAACAGCCCGGGCTGCGCTCACTGTCCCCTTCTCGCTGTCCTGTGTGTGTGTGTGTGTGTGTGTGTGTGTGTGTATGTGTGTGTGTGAGCCTATGCAGTGCATTGTAGGACTGTCCTAAACCACCGTGTGCACTTGAGGTGGTGGGGGTGTGCTCGTGTGTGCTTCTTTTCATGTGACTTCATAGTGCTTCGTACTTCACAGTGCAGGAATATGTTGTAGTAGAGCTGCACAAACTGTACTATCAGTGGTTACATGTTACACCTGCCAAACACAACCAGGTCACACTACAGAGAGAGTTGTTTCTCAAATGACAAATCTCTTGCCATTTTGAACTCTTGTACCAAAAACTGTTGTTCAGTCCCTAATCCCAGCAATTCTGTTGCACTGGTTGGTCCATGACAAAATGTAGTTTTGTTAGAGAACAGCGGAGAAAAAATATGGACAAACAGGATGACTTAAATGATAAACTTGGATGTGAAACAAAATAATCTCAAGTGTACTCAGTGCCAAATAATTGCACCATAATATGTTATTGAATGGAATTTTTATTATATGTGCTATGTGTTTTACCTGAGGCACATATTTATTGATTTATCTGTCGGCTTGTGCATGCAATCTTTTTGTGCATGACCTTATTACCATCTATTTTGCATTCTACTTTATATATGTACTATATACAGTATATAGCACTGTATGTTATGTATATACTGTGTAGTACTTATACACCACAGAGAAATATACATTCTTATGTTTAGAAAATTCTAAACTAAATCCAAGGAGTTTCTTTATTTCTGATGAATCCTGATGTGTGGCTCTAATCATTGACCAACACACACACACACACACATACTTGCTGGCTCCATGTTTTTGGACAGCGTAGTAGATCTTGAGTCTGTGCACAAGATTTAGCTAATTGCTTGCCGGGAAGCACATTCTCTTCAAGTTAATAATCTGACCATAACAGCAGCAATTCAACTCTTCTGTGACAACAACAATTGATACATCTACTCATGTGGATACATTGCTTTGCTCTTCTATACCTAAGATGAACAGCACTTTGATTGCAATGGCTTCACTTACCCCGTCTGTGTTCCTGTCTGTCATGATACCAGTTCAATTCAGTCCCTCATTTTCGAACGTCCAGGATAGAAATGGATATAAAAGCTATTTAGATTTGGCTTTCTGAGATTATCCTGGCCATATTTTAGATAGCTGGATCCAATCAAGGCCAAGTCAGGCTGTGGTGATGGAGGCTTCTCTAATGCTAGGTCTGTAGGTCTGCAACGTCTGCATTTGGCCTACAACTGGGGCAGAGTGGCTGGTTGTTTGCAGCCATGATGGAGGTAATAAGGGGGTGGTGGTCATCATGACATACACAAAGACACACACGCACACATACAGGATTTCAAGTGAATATTCCTGCTTGCATTCATATGTGTGCGCCTGCCTGTGTGTGTGTAGTACACGTGTGTGTGTGTGTGTGTGTGCTTTCAGCCAGCGCACGGCCTCTCCCCACAAACCACAGGGTCACTGTATTACAGTTGTTCATTAGTGGTCACCTTTACTGGATCACATAAGCTTGCACGTACAAAGAAAGATGCACACACGCACAATTAAACGTGTGCGTAAATTTTCTGCTGCACACCTTAACGTTAAGCCAACCGTCCAATTCACAGAACTGCATTTGGTGCACGCGATGGGAGAAGCTTTAAAGTGAAACCACATGCTGCTCAGATGGAGAAGTTCTGCTTAATCTCTGCCAAAAGGTCGCGATAAGCAGCTGAGTCATGCCTTAGTTGGGCGTGCAATCACGCACGTGTGGTTGCTGCATCACCAGATGTAGTGTGAGAGCTGACAAACAACACACACGCACCAGCTTCAGGAGTCTGGTAGTAGGCACGCATTTGGGCAAGTGAGATTTTGTGAAGGAACTTAAGATCGTCGTTCTTAAACCTAAGATTATCTTGTGATTAAATGCTAAATTTAAGCAAACGAATAAGCATGACTGTTCCATATGCACATGTGCTATCCAAATGTGTGTTAATGAAAGGTGATGAGTATTCAGTCCAATCGGCCAGGCACATCACAGATAGCCAGAAATCTGAACATTATATTATATTATATTATATTATATTATATTTTATATATAGAGGAAGGAAAGGCCTTATCAGACATAAGAGATCTGACCACAGTATGTATAGAATCCAATGAACAAGAATGATTTTTAAATGGAGCTATAGTTATAAATATCCAGGCAGATCAGATGTCCCAATGGGATAAGCGAGCTGATACAGTGACTATGTAGTGTATAGAGTCTATATACTACACATTCAGTGTCACGACTCTAACACACCCCAGGGGTTGCCATGAGGAATATATTAGTAGTCACACGAACATTAAAATGCTAAAAGTTGAATTACAGACTTCGAGCTGCGAATAAGCTGCCACTATGTGACATGGAGCGGCACTGCCGTGGAAGCAAGTGTGTGTGATGTGACAGCACAGCATTTTCCCATAGTGTAGAAGTCATATCCCAGCGTTTTCCCACAGTCCAGCCCATCCTTTCCCAGCCATAGTCAAGTGTGGTGAGAAAAGCTCGCTCTTCAGGTTTGAATTATCTAAGTGCCTCGGCCACCACCAACACAACAGGTTATCGGCTGTCCTCCCAGCACACACTCACACGCAGCGGGTTACACATTGACCAGCCACACGTACGCCGGAGCTCCGCTGCCAGCTTCCACCTCTCTGTCAGGAGTAATACAGGTGAAATTATGTCGGGTTTCAATTTACTGTCATACGATGAAACGTGGCTTTGAAAACGGTTTGGTCCGATCTCTGTTTTCACCGTACAAACGGTGAAGCTGAAGCTGTTTTCATTAATACCTGAGTATTGCCCATTATGTTCAGGAGGTGTCTGTGTGTGTCTGCCTGGATGAGTGGGGCTTTTATTGTGTTTGAACAATTGTTATTCATTGACTGATGCTAGGCTTACCAACCCGATGTTTTCTTAGTGCATAAGGCAGCAGCAGCATAAATCAAACGGTCCGTAGGCACATTAATGTAAACATCCTCGACTAAAAGACCTCATGTTTTTTTTTTTGGGGGGTTTTAGGCATTTCTGAGTTATGATTCACAACTTAATTGGAGGTTTTAAGGAATGGAACATGACCATCTAAAGGACCCCAGCCTGTCAGTGCGCCAATGATTTGAAACAATAAATAAAAAACTTCCTGAATATACACTACATATTAAATGATAAGGTTACTTATTTTCCCTCACGCAGCTATAATAAATTTCTTTACAGGACACCCTCCAATTACTCATCACCTAAATCTTTCAGCCCATGTCATTATATGAGTCCGTCTTGAGCAGCCATCAGCCGTTCCCTTGGGAAGATCACTTGAGCCATATAGGAATTACTGAGATTCCCCGTTTGACTGCGGTCGTGAGGGAAACTGGAGTGCGAGGATTTACCAGGAGGGATGCTTTTCCAATATGTGTGATGAATCTGCAGCACCAGGGTGTGACTGTTGCCCAAACTGACTCCATAAGAGCGAATCACCATCATGGTTTACTGTTGATGTGCCCCTCGTTTTTTGATGGGCGTATTTAAAAAGAGAGAAACTCCTAGCAAATAACAAAACAAAAAGATACAAATTAACTCTCTCTTCTTTAATAGTCGTTCCCTCCAACATGATAAACGTTCAGCGTCACACCCACAGTCATTTGCATGCTCTCGTTCATGTTGCTGGCTCTCAACAGTCAATATGTCCATATTTGCATGTTAGCAAATGCCAATAGACCTACTTTTTGCGAATGTTTGCATACCAGCGCATATATGCTTTGCATATCAATGGGTAGTTTGTGTCTGCGAGACTTTTGCCAGAAAATACCAAGCAGCGTTAGCGAGCCGGTTCCATTCACTGCACTCTGAGGAGGGCCTGCCCTGTGTATGAATAGCCCGTAATTGCAGTGTGATGGAAAACACTAATGCTGCTCGTAAAAAGGGGGACACTTAAGACTGGTACAATTACTCTTTCCAGCACACAAAGCCAAGAAAACACACCATGCAGTGCACTCTTCAAGCCATCAGGCCTCTGACCAACAAACAAACAGCCGTCAACCCAAACTACTGTTTGTTTTTGTTACTTCATAAAAAACGAAACCAGCGCCCCATTGGACTAAATCTATCTGAAAAGCTGCCGTAACTGTAACTATAAATCTACTCGATCGCGACGTAAACACACAGCGGGGATGAAATCATTTATGGCGTGGTGGTATTTTAATTCTTTTTGCGTTCGTTAAGATGGCAACAGAGCTGTGAGACATAAAGTGTGAGGTTCTCCTGTGTGTATTTTAGTAGGTTCGTGAACAGCATCCCATCACAGAACTACACTTCGCACGGTGGCTGCTTACCTGGAGAACTATCCAGGGTCACGCTGAAATGGTCCACGTCCATTTTTCAATAACCTGTCGCCATCCACGTTGGTGTTAGTGCAAAAAGGGAAGTCATGTCAATATCACGTTTAATAGACCACAGCATGGGAGAAAAGTCTTGTTGACGTCATTAGATGTCTTTATGCTTTGGTGATTTGGGGGCTGATGTAAACGTGTGTGCATGTGATGTATGTATGTATGTAGACGTGAAAGAAATTGTATGGGTGTTTAATAGTTTCATTGGATCACTGTTTGAGTCATTGTTTATGATTTGATTGATTATATTGTTTATATACAGTGTGTGTGTCTGTGTGTGTGTGTGTGTTTGCAGGTGTGCGTTTAATTGCGTGTGCTTTCCGTTGCCTTGCTAGTCATTCCTGTCGATCTACGCAGCGTTCTCTCCGGTGGCTTTCTCTGACTCACAGTTCCCATGGCCTTCATTCTGCTGACTCCTCTTCCCGCCATTTTTTTTTTCCCTCCTCTTTCTTTCACCGCCGCTGTCTTCTCCCCCAGTATTTGGTTTGATTGATGCCGGCATTATTTTTACCCGCTTGTACTAATTATCTCCTGCGATGTCGGTAATGAGTGTGCGTCACTTTGGGCGACGCTTTGTAGGTTTCCCACTCTCTCTTGTGTTGCGTGTTACTGTGGTTTGTCCCAAAAGTAATTTGTGGGTGCAAAATACAAAGAGGAGCTTGTTAGACGCTCACAATCATTAGATTCGAACTCTGTTGACTGAGTAAGAAATAGAGAGAGAGAGAGAGATAACGAGAGGCCTAGGTGGAAGAGAGATGATACTGTATTATTGTGTTGTTTGTCATCCCTGTGTTACATTTCCGTTATTATTATGTATGGAAACTGAATTTTAGTTTTTCCCTCCTGCATTGTTGACTCAGCTTATAGGTGTTTGTGGTCTTGGTTCCTATTGATTATTCCCAGATGTGCTAAATTTGGCAATCTGAAAAAAATGTGCTTTTCTGGGTCATCAACCCTGGGAAATAGGACAGTTGCATAAACGGAAAAATAATAGAGAGAACTGTGTTGTCCTGTTTCTTTGTCTCTTAGCCGTACATCTCGCTAACTTTCAGCTTCTCCCAGTTTTCAGTGAGTGAGATTTCCGTCACCGAGTGAAACCTGTTAACTATTACCACCATCACACCAAATTCGCTCACGCACAGTTTTTTATTATTTAATGGCCAGTTTTCCATGAAACACATTATTACAGGTCCAAGGGGGATAAATTTTTATGATATTAACGACCATAGGACGTTTCATGGGCTCATTAATATCAATATTTGAACCTACAACCCCCACTCCCACACACTTGAGCTTTCAGCAGAAACTGCATTATTTTCTCTCAGCGCAGATAGGGGTATCTCTGCTATCAGTGGATGAGTCATACTTCTCTATATTTACAGTAAAAATTACACCATTGTTGAGGATTTCTAATGTCAGTCATCTGTTCGTTTTGTTTGCTTTATTCAGGAAGTTATTTGTACAGTAACATCAGTAGCCGTCTTGTCCACTCGAACATATGTATTCTGAATATACTACATGGATGTGCTGCTGATTCATTGATGTAACAGTGTAAAACAGGTGTTAAACCTCCTGCACATATCCACTGCTTATCTTACGCGACCACCATCACGAGCCGACCTGCTTCTACACGCACCGCTTCGTCTCGCTCGTATCCCCTGCAGTCCGGTCTCTTTAGCACAAACCAGTCCTATATCACATTCCCCACTGGCCTGTCCATCACTGGCACAAGGCCCCCGCTTAGCAGCAGAGAAAGTCCTCAGGGTCAGCTCATAATGGACCTAAATGCAGCTCATTATCCTGATAAGGCAGGGGCGGTGGCCGGGCAATGGCTGCCTGACTGGCTCGATGACAGCCACACAGCTCTGACAGGTAGACAGAGCTAGACACAGCCACGGCGGCTATCTGATGGACCCGGCTGACAGATCCAGTTGCAGCGGCCTGCTGCTCCGAGGCAATGGAGGGGGTGGAAACTGGACGCCGCCAAGCCACACAATGATATCTCCAGTTCTAACCCTCCGCTGCGTCGTAAACGTCTTCCCCCTGCACGAAAACCAAATCAGCCATTTTAGTCTGCGTTCTTGATATTGCAATTTGAAATAGATTTATGTCTAAAATCAACAAAGCTGTTGAATCAAAGAAAAAAAAAACATGATTTTCTGGAGGCAGGTGGTTTCTAATGTTAGCGATAGATTGATTTTATTCTGCTGTTTACAGATGTTACAGCTCATCTCAGCGGTTCATTCCAGTTCCTCAAACATTTTTGCAGCGTGTCTGTGTGTATGATTCAGTTTCTGCCCATCGCTATCAGTCTTTGCCATCAGGCAGGAGGAGGCTCAGTGGGAAAACTGTCAACAGCCCCAGGCCCCCAGGCATTTAAGTAGCCACAGATTCTCTTACAGCCAGATGTCAGCCATAACAGCACCACACACTCTCCTCCACAAATCAACCTCTCTCTGTCGCTCTTACGCATAACTCTATCCTCTCTCTATGCTTTGCCCCTAGGTGTGTCAGTGTGCGGTGTGTAGGCGTGCGCTTCTAGTTTCTCTTTGTGTATTTTCCCCCCATTAGTGTCTATGATTGTGTATATGAGGGTGTGTGTTGGCCCGCGTTCATATGCCCAATGGGGCATGTTGGGCCGATGCCGACTTTCCGTCAGTGGGTGTTTTGGCAGCCGTGCTGCAGGGGATACGAGGGCATGAGTGTCATACAACGTACAAATCCGACTCCTCTCTCTTGCCTTTGGCACACGGCGTTAGCGTATAGTGTGACGGGGTAAGAGATAGCCCCGACTGGTACGTCCTGGGCACCACACTGACACGGAAAAGCCTCCTCTCCCCCTCGCAGACGTATACACACAAGGAAAACAATTTGAGAAGAAATGTACACACATGAAAGCCAAACACACGGAGGGAAACTGATCGCACGCACTACCGTACACACACCGATGCCTACTCATTTTACATGGTTTTATACTGTATATAAAGCTCTACTTTTCAAAAGGGGGAGGGTGCGTTGAGGGCACGGAGGTATGTGACTTGATAAAAGGCTGGCTGTTGAATAGGTATCATGCTGCCCCGCAGATTTTTACCATAATTGCTCTGAGCCATACTTATGACAATGCTCGCCTTGTGAAGTCAGCATTTTGCCATCTTCGGTGTAAATCCACATCATCCGAGTGATTATGCGCTACCTGCTCGCTCTTTTTGACGGGCTCACAGTGTGCTTAAGCAGATTAGGTAATGGTTATTCCTCTCGGATTGTGATATTACAGGCTCTTTGATGGTCTGCTGTAGACTCGTTCCCCTCCACGCCCTCAGAAGATATACAATACTTAATTTTGGCTTTCTGTCAGACGTGCAATTACGGCTGCCTGACTGCGGTCGATGTGGAAAATGATTTCTCTCTTATTATTTTGACTTGATTCTTAACTTGAATGCAAGCCAAGGTCTGCGAAGAATATTTATGCCCTCGATATTCCCTTAGATTTGCTCCGTCTGGCGTTGTGTGTGTCTAACCTGAGTCTTCTCCTGCCGGGAGGACAGATGTGCGAGGTGTTATGACGCGACACGAGCGGCCGACGGATCTCACGTAGACACGGACGCACACAGCACCCACCTCTGTTTGCAGTTTCTCATATCACTCTGAAATGGCTCCTTGTTCACCTCTGATGAGAGAGGTGGGGGAGGGAGTGAGAAATGGCAAAAAGAGAGGGAGAAAGAGCGAGAGAGGGTGAGAGTTGACCTTTGGGTCTTGCTGAAGCGAGCTCTGTAAGTGAGGGGGCGGGTGGCTGAACTAAGTGGCTGATTCATTTCCCCAGAGACCCCTTCCCCCCAGCTCACACACACACACACACACACACACACACATACACACATCCCTTGTGGATGATTCCAGCGATCCAGGTGCTGGCCTCCGCAGAGATGGCAACATGCCCCGCGTTGACCCCCGGGAGGCCAGCTTGGGTGAAAGGTCACGGCAGAATCCTCCCACTGTCTGTCCATGTGTGTTTTTGCTGTGGAAGGCCACAGGCAGAGCGTCAGAAAATATGGCTGCCACCGGGCCCCGCCTGACCTGTGTCATTTTTTCATCTTTTGACAACAAGAGCAGGAGAAAGGAGAACACGGAGGTCTGCAGAGTTCACCGCCCCACAGAGGTTGAGACAGAAACGTGGCCACAGGGGCAGAGGAAAAAAAACGTGGCAGAGCAGCGGATGGATATTTATATTATCAATGAACAACAGGTCTACAGTCAGAGACGTATGTGGACGTGTGTTGATGGAAGTGAGCGCTGTAGGCCTGTGTTTATGGGTTTTGAACGTCCTTGTCTATACCATATCAACATTTACATTTCTCTCCACTCTGTCTCTAAATACACTTTTCTCTCTGTGTTTGTGCAATTCGAGGCCTCCAGCATTCAGCATCACGCATATGAACTTGGCACACAAACAAACTTGTAATCCTCCCCTGTCTCCGCTGGGCTCCCCCTCCCTTCCTCCGACCATCGCCGTTTCATTCCTCCTCAACACTAAGTCAAGCAGCTGTCTTGTTTTGGGTTACCGTGAGTGACGCTCAGGTAACAATAGCTGCTTCCTCTGCACTCTCTCCAGTGTTGTGTGGCAGATGCTGGCTGGGCTGAAACGCCAAGACAGAATCCTGGAAGATAGTCAATTAAAGCTCATTTGATGATTATGACTTGTTGTAACCTATTAATTATGAGATGTTTCCATCGTGATTATTGCTATTATTTTGCATACAGTTAAACAAAAAATCTGTAACGTTTTTGTTTGTTTTAGCCCATGCAGAAGGATGCAGATGGAGCCAAGAAGGGAGCCTAGAAAAAGCTATTTGAATGTCTGACTCACGGTTCAAAAATTATAGGCCAAAATTTAAATGTGAAGTTGTGTAAAGTTGTCGTGGAATACAGAGCAAATGAATTCCCAGAGGCTGGAATGGGCCTGCTGAGTGGAGACGGGCTGGATGGATGTGGCGTATGGTTGTGAAAATTGCATAGACGTGATTTTGACGAGGTAGCAAGCAAGAAACAGACGACAACAAACATAGAAGGAGCATCGCTGCAGAGTGAATAATTACAGAGTGAACAGATACAAAGTTGTTAGACACACACGCACACACACATACACAGCAGCAGCAACGACAGTGGGGTTTTTAAGGATAAGGTGGGATAGGCTTGACACACTCATGCTCACCCCCACCCAAGCCTATGGCTGTTCCAAACGGAGGGCGAAGGATACTCCTTACAAAGGCACTGAGTGACAGGAAGAAAGGGAGAAAAGAGGCTCAAGGAGAAAAGACAGAGTGGCACCTAGTAAAGGAAGAGACAGCGTGTCTTTACTACTTCCTGGTGCCTGGCAGCTGAAGCTGAGAGGAAGATCCTCGTCTCCCTCTGCCTCCTTTTAATTATGGCCAATTACAAGGCTAGCACGCCAGGACTTATTACACGGCGAGCAAAAGAGCCCCCCTTGAATATGTTTGAGGGACCAAAGCGCATATTATGGTGGTTTAGCGTAGCGAAATTTCCAAGGCCCAGGCTCAGAGGGGTCTCTGCAGTTCTCTTTTTGTGGTTTTAATGAGAACTGAAAGCATGAAAACACTGCAGCAGAAGAAGGCCCCCTTGCTATGAATGAGCGGCACTCTCCTCTCCTCTCCTCCCCAACAGGCCATCTCCGTGGGCAGCAGGAGGACAATGCTCATACATGTGTGTCATTCCTCCAAGTATGTTAGCCGGAGCGGTGATGTCTTTATCATAATTATGCATGATGGAGGGAGGGGTGGAGAGACAAAAGAGGTGGACTGGTGGTCCTGTATTTCTTGCGTAGTGTTGAATGAGTACATTTAGGCCAGTGTCAGCTTCCCACGAGGCCAGACATGCTGGAGGGATTAGACTGTGTAGAGTTTGTTATTTTTGTCGTGCCATATTTTCCTGGATCTGTCAGAGTGATAGGTGCGTGTTTGTGTGTGATGGATATTGTAATAATGGCAATGTCCGTGTCTTCCAGTTGGCATGGGGGAGATTAAGAGCCTCTATGTTCTTTTGGGGCTCTTTAGCGGTGGGACACCTTCTTGGCATGAGGTGCGCGGGCACAACTGCTGCCGAGTGCCAAGTGTGTGTGTGTGTGACCTGGATTTAATAGAAGAGAGTTTGGTGCCAGGGGTTCCAGTGTGTGATGTCAGGTGGGTGGTCACCCCATTACGCCTGTCATTCCCTCCATTCTATAAGTTCATAGCACCGGATGATGCGGTGACTTCACATCGTCCGTAAACACTGACCTAACTCACTCAAGTAGCTCTTCCTCCTCGTGTGTGTCACACACACTGCGGACGTCTCAAAGAAGAAAGAAGATTAAAAACACCGAGCTGTCATAAATAGAATTCTCATGATGTTTTTTTTTTTTTTACTTGGCAGTGACGAAAAAAGTTGAATTTGAATGAAAATGCAAAAAGTGACAGAATCCGTAGTGGCCTGGCCTGTACAACTGAGCGGTCTTTCCTTAAATTCTCTTCCCCTTCCATACCTCCCTCCTACACTTCTGCGGCTGCAGTCTGGGGTTTGCATTAGCTGTTAGTGGTGCGGGGGGATGTCAGTGGCACAGCGTGCAAAGACAAAGCACCCTCTCATATTAAATCACCTCATCTCCAGCTCACTGGACCATTTTGGGGGGAATTGCAAGCGTCTGGAGGGCACTGCAGGCCGCAGGTCCACCAGACGATTCATGTCCCAAAGTTGCATTAAACAGACAAACGACCCACAATAAGAGGAACATCGTTGACTGCAGAAAGCAGGGACAGCAGGAGATGGAGGAGAGGAGTTGAATACCGAGGAAAATGAAGGAGCCCTGTGGAGATGTCGAGGGTGCTGCCTGCTGTATTTTACCGTGTTTACATGATGAAGCAGCTTGGAAATTGCTTGTACACATAGAAGCTGTAGCTGGACTGGAAAGTAGATGTTAAAAAGGTATTGCTGTTCATACAACAGGCAGGCAGGCAGTCAGGGCAGGTCTGAGAGCATCGAGGGTCTCTCCAATTTTACCCTTTTTGCATCGATCTCCACCCTCATTAATAAAGTCAGCCAGTCTGGGAGGAATCGAATCTGACTGTACTCTGCTGTGTCCTGTCCACTAGAAGGGGCTGTTTGGTCTCACCAATATACAGAAGAATTCATTTATGGCAAACTGGACAAACTGTCGCTGAACGAGGACCATTTGGCTCCTGTTCACAGTGACGCTCTGAAGTCCTCCGAACCGGGGCCCACGATGACGTGGATGTGGTTTAGGCCATTTCTCAACCACATCCACATTCTCACAGGGGGCAGATCTGTTCCAGTGATGGGCGGGTCTGCCAGGTGGAAGTCAAATCCAGTACCTGTTCCCCCGTTAATTACAACTGAAGAGGCCTTTTTGGATGAACAGCGAAACATTTTCAAACTTTATTTTCCAGTAGCACTTAACCACTACAACACAAGTTATTGAACCTCTTAAACCCTGAGGTATCCACCAATGGGTCCATATTTACAAAGAATGGAAAGATTCCAAAGATGCCAAATATATCAGAATGAATTCTGGGAAAACCAGTCAAAAATGATACCAAAATAAACTTGACTAGAATAAAGAAAGATTTACGGGAAATTGAAAATTATGGACTAGTTTCACTTCTAGTTCCACACCTGCATGAAGTGTCAGAATGAAACCCTTAAGTCATCATCTGCACTTGTTCCTGATTTCCTGTAAATCCTTTCGATGTGCTTTTCCATTGCAGTGACCTTCAGTGTGTGTACGTGTTGCAGTAGCCTCCAGTTCTCTGTTTTGAACAAACTAATCAGGCTCCGCCCCTACACCCCAACCCTCCCTGTGGTGTGGAAACCACTCCAACAGGAAGCTCACACCAAGCAGTAATGGGACTCTGACGTCAGTTACACACGGTGCATCCCGTCTGTCACTGAGCGTCAGTCACCTCCCCTCCTCCTCTGCGTGCTCGTACCCATCGAGCGTTGAATTCATTTTTGTCTTTTTTCGTCCTTCATCTCTCATCCTCTCTACAGCGTCTTCACTTACTCCATAAAACACACACACAGGCATGCACACATTCCTGAGCTCATCTAATCGGCATCTTATCAGCCATCTTGTGAGCGTGCCGTTGTTATGACTAGAGTTGTTTCTATTCCCAGAATAGGGCTGACACTGAAATAGAACATTCCCATGTAGCTTATCCGTGTACTCATTCAAGCATTCCTGCAAACACCGGCCCGTGTAGGTCAGTGAGCTCATCTCTCCTTAGCTCATCACCGCCTCAGCCCCGCTAAGATGTTCTCTACTCAAAGCCACATGACTCTCGTATGAAAGGCATGAACGACTGAGTCACGAATGGTGAATCGATTACGCTGGGCTGAGGATCGACGCATTCTTCACATCGTTATTGGAATCATTTTCAGGTACCCTCCAGGGTTTGGCAGTCTCTATCCAACAAGGAATCAGTATGACAACAGGACTAATGTGTGTTAAATGGGGCATATTATATGGATTTCTATGTTATTTTCATTTAGAGGGCGACTGTACATTTAATTTGAGTACTTTATGGGTGTGTTTAATCGGGTTTTGGAGCAGGTAAAGTACCCTCAAACGTGCATTACACGTCGTGTATGAACTCTCTGGTTCCCTCTGTTTGTCTTTTCCACTCAGTCTCACCTTCTACATGTGGCTTTTCACACACACTGTTTCGTGCAGTCAATCACACACACACATTCTTGCTCCCGGCCTTTAACGCGTGAGAAAAACAATAAGCCGGAGGTCTGACTGTGTTCCTCTCCACCTGGTGGACCCTTTGATGGGGCCAGGGGTAGCCTGTGAGCAGAGAGCCAAGGGGTGGGGGCTCAAGCATCCCCTTTCCCCCTAAACACTGTAACTCCATCTTGGGTCATGAGCTAGAGGAGCAGCAGGCGCGTGCCACAGGAGCACCAGAGGCCCCCCCACCCCGGCTCCACTGTTGCTTTTGGACAACGTGGCGGCGCTAGCCTGCTAGTGAGCCGGACCCCGTGTCATGTTCTTTTGGGGCCTCTGAGATGAGAGGATGAGATTTTGTGGAGGTGCAGTTGCCTGAATGAACACACACACACACACACATGATCCTCAGGAAGATTTGCACAGCTGTGTCAGGGACCCCTCCCTTGCCAAACGTAACGGCAACCCTCTGTGAAGTGTGCTCCAACACACACAGATGAAGAGTGCCTGCTCCTTATTGGCTCGCTGCCCACCAGGCAGCCCAGAACAAATACAATCGAAGGGTCCGGACAGCTCCTCTATTTATTACCCGTGTATTTATTCGGCCCAGATAAACTATATTTACTTGAAAATGTAATGTTTTGGAACTTTTGTTCCTCTCTCTCACATATTTTTGAGTCCGAACGTGTTTGCTCTTAGATTGTCAGGATGCTTTGAGAAATACTGAAATCTTCAATGCCTTGTTTTTAGCTGCGAAGCATCTGCATGTAGTGTGACATCCTGATGTCTTTTATGTAGAATAGAAACTGTTACATTGATGTGGGTTGATTCTTGTAGATTCCCACATGATAAGAAAGAAGGCAAAGAGATGTTGACACATCTACAGGTACTGGGAGTATTACATGTGGATTTAGTGCTGTTTTTCTTTACAGTTTGCTCCTTAGGTCCAGTATCTCCTCTCCATTTGGTGATTGGTGTCTCATTGACATTCGGGTCTTGACTAAAAAGAAAGTGGAAATTTCCTGACCATTTTCTGCGGGATCCCAATCTGGGAAACAATTTGTCATAAGCGCTGCTGCTGCTGCATGCCTCATTGCCACTCACTGGGCAGGGTCGCCATGCTGGAACATCTGTCTGTCTGTTTCTGTCCTTTGCTTTTTCTCTCCTTCACACTCCCATCATCTCTCTTCTCTTTGATCTTTACCCGTTTCTTCTGGTGTGCCTCTTTTTTTTCCTCTCTGTTTAGTCCCAGTTCCTTGGATCATTGCGTATAATGCAAAACACTCACGGTGCAATATGAACAACAATGGTGTTTCTACTTCAAATATGGACGACACAAGTGCCCTTGCATACCAAAAATGAAGAGATCAAAACCCACAACACACATCTTATGCCCCACCACACACACGCACACACACATGCCGTCTGTGTTCCTTTATTCCTCGTTCACTACCCTGCCACCCCCACCCCAGTCCAGTCCAGATGTGCGTAGACAGAGGGAGCCCAGTCATCGTCAGTCACTTTCTCCCTGGAGTGAAAGCGAAACACCACCTGTCCGTCTGCATGCGTTTCAATAGCCAGAGCCATAACCCTCAACCTCACCGCAGGCCTGCCAGAAACCTGGGCTGACCATTTCCCGGTTAGAGAGAGAGAGAGAGAGAGAGAGAGAGACCATTAAATGTGTCAAAACTTTTAAGTTGTGTTCAGTTGCATTACAGGGAGAACAGAAAGCCAAAAAAAGTGGGAAGTGTAAAAAGTAGGAAGTTTCTGTTTATGATTTTTTTGCTAAAAACATCTCAGAAAAAACAGAGGTGAGAAGGTTGAGGAAAGTGCAGCTGTAGAGCTCTCTCTCTCTCTCTCATCTCTCCCTCTCTCCC
>OMNV01005791.1:7700-28035 GCA_900303265.1 Brotula barbata | reverse complement strand
GGGGGGGGGGGGAGACGAGAGAGGAAATAAGGAGGAAAAGCAGGAGACAGAAAAAATATACGGCTAATTTCTTCTCTCTCTCTCTTTTTGTCTCTCGATCTCCGTCTCTCACTTCTCATTCTTCCTCACGTACACGGAAAGTACACACAGTATTATGAGATTTAGACGACGAGACCGGGACCAAAGTATATTTTCATTTTCAGGAAAACTAAATGAAGGTAAATAACGCACACTTGCTTTAACCACGCGCAGTATTTAATAAAGGCCTGCACAAAGGAAAGGCTTAAAGAAAGCCGCAGTATTCGTCAATAGATCTTCTTTGACCAGAATTGATTCAGTAATCTGTACAACATGGTAAATAGTGGATGGCCTGGAGCTCCATTTGGTATTCAGCATTATTAGTTGTGGGAGGAAATTAAAGAGTGCGGATCAATAGCAATATTTGCTTTATATTACTCAGGTGTCCTTTGATTGTCTGCGTGAGCAAGCGACCGGAGTCTGGTTTTGGTGACCGTCTCTATCAGATAACTACATACTATGCTCTATTAGGCAGATCACTTACACTTAAGATGGAGATGCTCTTGTTCTTCTTCAAGTGCCTATCAGTAATCAGTTGTGTTTGAGGGCAGCTTGTTTTCGCCAAGTCTGAACGCGGAGATGTTTTTTTTTTCTAATAAAGAATAATCACACGCTTTTTTTTTTTATGTAATGAATGAGATCCTTGTGCGCTTTCACCCAGGATTTGTTGTCAAGCATGTCAGTCCTGCTGGGCTGAAATTATATTGCAGACAGTGTTGCTGTCAAAAAAAAAGAAAAGAAAAAGAAAACCTCCTTGACCTCTTCCAAACTCCTCAATACAGAGTCATCGTCTCTGTGGTAAGGAGGGAAGGTGGAGGGTCGATTTACTCTCCTCCCTAAGATGGGCCTTCGGTCAGAGTGAGAAGCGTGGAGGGGTAAGTCAATGGGAAACTGAGATGATTAAGAGGCTTTCACTGTTAACAGAAAAGCAGGAATCGGTTTCTATTGCACCCTCTTCTTTTCACGGCCTGCCCGGGTGGACAGACTGGTGCTTTAGTCTGAACAGAGCCACGACTTGCCTATTAATAGACTATTGAGTGCTATTGATCCTGGGATCATGTGACACATAAGATACAATAAGCCATAGATCCCAGTAAAGAGCTGTGTCTTTCTTTTCACTTTAGCACAATTGCATATGATTATAGGAGCCTGCAGATCCGTAAGATAGGCCTATCTCGCCGCAGCGATGACCAGAAAGAAGCGCGACGGTACCCCGGGTAAAAGCTGACAGCAATTTGGAAACTTTTGTCGTAAACACAAAGGCTCCCGGACAATTTGGCTCCACTGAGAATGTGGCTTTGCCTAGACCGAATACTATTCTTCTATAATGTGATCTATCAGTTTTGTGTACACTACCCAAACATGGAGGTGTTTCACAAAGTGAAGATACTTTCTTCTTTTTGCACCCAAAGTGAGAATAACTCCAAAAGCCCGTGATACAATTACAGATAAATTAGAGGGATAATGACGAGAGGGAATGGTGGTTATATCAATAACCTCTCTAATGGTCAATTCCAGAATGCTGTCTGCTGTGTGCTAGGTTTAGTGTAATGGATAAGGTGCCTGTTTAGCAGAGGCTTACTTGTCGCCAAACGAGGGAACAAACCTCAAATAGCCAAATTAAAAACTGAATAATTGATGAGCGACGCCAGGATGAGAGAGAGGAGAGGAGACAGCTGTAATTTCTACTCCTGGAAAAAAAAAGAAGTCTTGGCATGTAATTGTTGAGAATTTATAAGGGCACAGAAGAGAAATAGAGACAAGAGGAGACACACACATCCCCATGTGAGGATACGCTTCCTGAAAGAAACTTAATAATGATGGTTATAACAGGTGAGAGTCTACAAAATCTTCAAAACATCGTAAATGCTGTTGTTATTAAGGCTGGCTGCCAGTCTGTGTGAAAGAATGCCTCTGGTCCATGGGTTTTATCCTCTTTGTAGAAAACAGCAGCAGCAGTTTTCAAACGATAAGGAGATTTAAACTGTTGGAATGAAAGAGAAGGAGTTTATTTTGGCAATGCGTTTCATCAACAAGAAGCGCACGTAATGTACCGTCCGTGAAGCATAACGTTCTATCTGCATATTAAAGGGACGGGGAGCTCCCATCCCCGTGAAGCATTGGCAGGAGCGGCACATACCTTCGTCACGTGATTCGCAAAGCCTTATCGGCGACACGGCGACCCGAAACAACACCTTCCGAGGTGCGCGGAAAAATGTCATTACTGTTAGCGACACAGACGTTTCCGCGTTCGATAAAAAAAGGAACGCATCTCGCACGAATGAAAGCTACATTGCTAACAATCAAATCGGCCATTATCGGTAACAAGGGTGAAATCCATTCACGTGGTAGAATATGAGCCGCTGTTATTGTCATCTGGAGGAGTCAGCTTCCGCAGACTTGCTAATAACACAAGTCTGACTCATGTAGCATTTTTAGCCTGCCTGGTATCCGCTGGGCTTCGGGTTGTTTTTTTTCTGTGCAGCTTTCCTTGGTGGCCGGTGATGCAATGCGATATGAGTGGCGGCTCTGCGATCACAGAATAGTCTCTCCGGTGAAGAGGTGAAACTCCTGCTGCTCCGTGGTGAGGGAGCGCCGGCCAAGGCCACCGGGCCCTCTGATCACGTCTTAGATGTAAAAGGACACCAGCAGCACAGACCGGTCTCTCCGCTCCTGTAATCCTGTTTGAATCTGTGAAAAATATACATCTTAACTCCTCTCTGATTCCTATTTAAATAAGCACGAAATACTTCCAACGCGCTCATTTCTAATGCAGTTTCACTTTGTAACAGCTGATGACAGAACTGGGACCCAAAATGCAAACTCCTGAGACGAGGCATGTATAGTTAAAATAGATTCCGCAGGTCAGGCGGGTTTACAATCAGTCAGCACGGGCAAACAAATCCAGATGGTAAAGACAAACAACGGAAACATTGGGGACAGAATTTAGTCAAGACGACGCGTACAGGCAGTCAGTCAGGCAGGAAACAATCTGAAAACAGGTTAGAGGATCAGACGTCAACAACAAAACAGGTAATCTGCCCACTAGGGGGCCACCCTGAGGGAATAATGAGGTGATGAGCAACAGCTGCGTAGGCAGGTGATGGAATCAGGTGATCTAGTGAAGCAGAAAAATAATGGCATCTAGTAGGCAGGAGAAACATTAACTGTGTCCTAATTCAGGGGTGGAAAACTCCGGGGACAGGAGTGACAGAGGTGGCTTATCTTGGGGATCCAGCCGTAAACCCTGGAGGCGTGACCTGACCCTCCTTCCGGAATAAGTCCACAAAGTCCAAAACTAATCCTACGTTCACACAGTCCTCTTCAAAGCTAAATATGTAAGAGTTTATCACCGGCACACTGCGAACGGTCACTCAGGTGAAAGTGAGAGAATTCCCGGGAGTTTACGTTGAAAGAATTCCATGGAGTTTACAGTAACAGTTACGGTTTAAACACACGACGCCAGGCCAACTCAGTGTGATGCACAATCAAGACCGTTAGATTGCATCTTTCCGTGGCACACGTGAGTCATTTTCAAGTGATCATTGACCTGGTGGACAAAAATATCTGTTAGATTTGACAGGAAATTTCCCAAATTAACATTAATTAGGACTGTCTGATTGCACGTCTAAATGGATGTGGGACCATAAATGAGCAGAGGAAACTCAGACTGCATCCCTCAGCTGCATGTGGAGATGCCTTTTGAATTAAAACAGGCCTCGTTGGCTGTGTTTTATGTACGGGATGAAGATTTCAGGGTCTTCAGTTCCGCTCCTGATTGAAGACATAGCTAATCCCTGAAATGACCGGAGATGGGGGATTAAGAAAACAGTGCAAAACGCTATCTCACTTTGAATTAATATGCCGTACATAGCCGACTGAAATGATCACAGAACGCAACATAAAAATTAATGAACACGCGAGAGTGGTCCAGCCCAGCCCCATCATGGCGTTTTATGTCTCGACTATGATTTTGTTCTCTCACAACACACACTGTAGCCTTCTTCATACAATCCCGACACGGTTATTATTGAATGATAAATGCTTTCAGACTCAGAAGACACAAAGACCTATCAGAGGGAAGAGCTGGAGACAGCGGTGGAAGGAGACAAAGACAGATCGGCCATCCCCGAGACTCACGCAATTACAGAACTTAGAATCTACGTCAAATGTCGTTTGTGATGGTTATAATGTGGAACAGCTCAGTTAATCAAGCGGACAATTTTCTGCCTGATTTTCATTTTATCGTTGTATGTTTTATTAAGAGACTTATTAAGAATGGTATTTTTTCGAGCGGTCTGGGTCAAACGATTCTTTATTTTAGCTTGTTGACGCAGCGACTGTGGAGAATCAAGGACCGCCACTCGCCTGTAAAGACATGGAGAGCTCTTAACAGTGCACTTAACAATGTTTCACTGATTGTACATTATGCGGCGCGTACGGAAAGGAATCTAAAGAGACGCTGTACATTCTAGGATGAATTTAAATGCGCTTGTATGTCACGCAGATGCATCATATCATGCGAATGGGACAGAAAGTCATCAAAGTTCGAGTCGAGCTGCAGCCTGAGAGGAGGTGTTTGTAATTGGGAAGGAATTTTGAATGCACGTTGCTGACTTGCCGGCACACACACACACACACACACACACACAGATGGACGGTATGTCAAGGGAATCTCACACACACCGATCAGAGGCACCCCTCCCATCCCGCGGTGGGAGGAAATGGGACTGAACGAAAAGAGGAAGAGGGAGAAGGAGTTAATCACTGCACTAATGCTGCACTTCATCATCGTTTCCTGAGCCCGCCTGCTCGCCCTCACTGCCAGCGCTTGACTGTGCTTGATTGTCTACACAGCGCCTCCTGCTCCCAGTTTTAGGTATAACACCGTTGGAGACGACTCCAAACGGGCTTATCACTCAATTAGTCTTCAGTGGAGACCAAGTAGGATTGCGTGGTAATTAAAGAAACAAAACAAAGCAGCACGTGGAAGCTGTCGATCCTTGAAGGTGATTCCAGCGTCTGCTGATGAGGAGAGTATTTCTGTTGACCTTGGTTGTTGTGCGTTTGATACGTATGCGTTGCAAACTGCTCTTTATGTTTTTTCACGCATGCCTCGGGTCCTTTGAGGAGGACAATTTATTTGTGCGAAGGCCCACATGTGCTGTTCCGACCCTGTATTTTTGCATGATGTGCGTATATGCGCGGTTGCGTTAGTACGTAAGTGCGTGTTGGATTTGTGCGACGTGCAGATAGGTCCGAGGCCGACGGTGAAGGTGAGCGATTTTAAGCAGGCTCCTCCCTCGGGCTCTCGATCACAGACAGTCACAAACAGGATCTCAGGAAGCACTGTGCTGTGCCGCCGTGCGTGCCCAGACGTTAGCCCGGCCCCAGAAATACGAGTACACGTACGACACACATAACTCACCGTCCCGCTGCCACACCCACCCCACTGGCCGAGCAGGCGCTCCTCTGGACCATTACAGTCACCCCAGCCTTACAGCCTCTTAAACCCCACTTAGTCATGCCCGGGCTGGTAAACAGACCCTATCCCATCTCTGACAGATGCACCTGTTCACACTTTGTATGACCTGTTGAGATGTTTGTGCACTACACGGCGCTAATGCCACCTTTATGGCCCTTATCTCGCGTGTGAATAGCTTAGATGCACATTCGACCATCATTTAGTGAAAAATACCCGTCAAAGGAAATAAGCAGATACAGACCGTTGTTGACACACTCACAGGCTCTGCTAATCGCTAGTACAGGGACTAATAGTTATGGCCTGGGAATATTCTATGTGGTTTTATTTCCACCACACATCATGTTACCCAGCTGATATTGTTCCTGCTGCTGATTCAGGGCACTAGGTCTGTGTGTTTCAGGCTGTGTGTCAAATTACACCTCTTTCCTATACACTAGGAAGCGCTATTTGGCCAGACAAGTGCCCCGCAATCTACAGAGGGATAAAAAGCCTCTCTCGAGATGGGACCATATAGTCTCAGGTGTTCCAGCACCAGTATCGCTGTACGGTGTCTATGTGGCTGAGTGATGGGCCGACAGCCGCGTGACAGGACTGAGCTGTGATCACAGCTCTGTAGAGGAGACATTGGTGGCAGTGCTTGGCTGGATGCCTGTCAGTTTGTCTATCTGTCTCCTTTTCTGGTCATAGGTGCACACACACACACACACACACATACACACACACTCGCACACACGCAGATATACCTGGCTCAATTTTCAATGGGTGCCTGTGTGTTGTACACATATGCTACTTGCACACAGTCAACAAATTGATGGTGGAGACGCCACGGTACACTGATTTCAGCTTTGGTTCCACATCACCTCCTACTAATGGTGGTAATTAATTGATGAATGAGGTCAAATCGGAGATATCCAGACACGTCTCAATCCCAATACTATCCCCGTGCTCACCTCTCTGCCACCCCCCGAGTTGTTTTCTTAATGCGCAGTGCACCATGTTCCCTCTGCGCTCATCTGCATAAGACCTTGGGATGAATGTTAACGATGTTTAATTAGACAAGATGTGGGATGGATGAGTGGGTGGAGGCAGTGAGGCCAGGGTGGTACTGCCCCCCACTGAGGGGAGAGAAGACATAAAACACACACATAGAACCCTGTGTGCACACCCACCACTGTGAGCCGTCACACACACGCACACACACACACACACACAGTTAATCTACAATAAATGGCTATTAAAAGGGCAAAAGCTGCAGCTGAACGCGACCTTATGCATGATTGGTACATTTTGACTTTGTTCTCTGAAGCCTCCATTCCATATTTCAACACCATTAAGGGCAAAGACCCCCTCATTGTTTATGCAATATAAATTAAATATTTATAAATCCAATATATTTGTTGGATATTATATAGTGATTACTAAATGCCCTTGATATTAAATCTTATTAATCAAACTTTTATTTGTCCGGAGCTTGCTGTCCAGAATGAACAATTTTCTACTAAATGAGAGCGTTCAACATTAAAAATAATTTTCTGCTGCTAAATCCCTGGACTGGTATTCATAGAATATGAAATTATCAGCATGGCGTATTGAGCTCTCTTTGAGTAGATTTGTATGGAATGACTGTAATGAATTCATTCAAAATTAAAACTTCTCATTTATAGTTTTTGGAGCACTTAAACTGCAATTACTGCTTCAGCCTATTCTTCAGTGCTCTTGTCCACACTGAGTTAACTGGGCCCAGACGCTGGCATGTTTCTCACGCTTATATAAGACATTGAGACAACTTTCTTGTAGCAGCTTGTTTTGTATGTACATTTCCAGTACGCTGATCTGTGAAAGAACATCAGGCACCAGCTTATTCGTAGGGTAATCCTGCAAGTGATCGGCATGCGGTTTCTACGGTGCAGAGATAAGAGGATGCAGATGTTTCTCGCTCGCTTTTCCCAGATGAGGCTTCATTATCCAGGCTCGGTCTCAGATCTGCTGTTTTCATCCCATCTTCTCAAATGGGTGACTGACTGTGGACAACATGTAAACACACTCAAACATGCACTTTGTGTCGATTGCTCACTACTGTCACTCCAGGCTCGGGCTTATCTCGCGTGCGCGGCCAGACACAAACACCTGTGAAAGCTGTGGATTAGCAGGCTGCCTCTGTTAAAGCATTTAATGCAGCACCCTGAGGATCCTGGGCCTTAAGCAGGCTGAGGTGCGAGGACTGAAACAAGCTCAATGGAGGCATCCCGGAGCCTAGATTGTGATCTGCGCCCCCTCCAAGCTGCCATATAAAACATTCAATGAAAGACTCGTTGGAGAAATGCAGCCAAACAAGCTTTGATGACAATGGAGAAAAGGGGGAGTGTGTTTGTTCTCTTTAAAGTCTCACTGAAACAACAATGAGGCCGCTTGTTCTCTGTTGTGTTTGAGATGCCATGTTGAATCTCTCCTCTTAATTAATTTGGTGAACACAAGAGAGGGAGTGTTTGTCACCCCTGTTCTTGCCTGTTAGTGCTATTTGTCTCCGGGTGACCTTTGATTTCACACTGCATTGGTTTTCTCCAGTTATGGACAAGAGGCGGTTTTTGCTGACAACAGAGGAAACCTTATCTTTTAAATAAGTAATTCCCCAACTGCTCAGTGAGTTCACCAGCAGCAAAATATTGGGATTGCTGAAAAGGCAGGCACGGAGGCACACTGGGGAAAAGATCTCTCATATGCTACAGTACCTTCGCCCAACTCTTATTAAAAATTCCACAACATAGTGTTCGACAAGGCTTTTTACACGACGGTATATTTGGTACACTGTTGTCTTTGTGTGATGCTAAAGGTGTGATATCTTTTTTTTCATTTTTACCATCTGTCCTTTAATGCTGGATTCACGCGTTTTCCTCCTATGGATCTTTGAGGTCCCGCGTTTGAGAGGTCTGTGCGAGCGCACGCGGGTACCTCTCAGTCTGGTATCTCTTCTGTGTGTGATTTAGGAGGCACAGGGGGATATGATTATCGGTGTATTGTAGAAGGGTTTAGGCAATGACACAATAGCACCAGTCAGGCCTCCTTGGCACCAGCTGCAGCCCACTGCTTTAGGTTTTTGGGAAAGGAGCATTGATTGGAATGATGGCAGGAGTGACTGGGAGCTGGGATGGATGGGGGGGATTGCAAGGGGATGGATGTGTTTGGCAACTGACTCAGTGGGCTCTGGCTGGGTGCTGGAACAGTCTCCAGTAACGGTGATGCATGGCCTTGAATTATATTATGCCTTGGCAGCTGCTTACTCCCAGATTCATCTCAGCAGTCATTGTGTTATTTATTTATTTGTTTTCCCAATTTGTCAAAAGAGTTCCCATGCAAGAGAAGTGGAGAAAAAAAAAAAAAAAAAAAAAACCTCCAACAAGACTAAAAAATGATGCCGATTTAGAGTATTTTACTGAATGGGTATTTGTGCAGGTGAAAACATTATGACAGCTTGCAAAGGTGTTCCCGCTAAATTCTGATGGAGCGCTTTGTTTCTGCCCAAATGCCACGGGAGGGGGGAAAAAAATGATGTGGCAAAGTATGAGACGATTTTCTGCGAACATCCCTTGAACACCTGCCTGGAACCTGCTGGGATAACACCTCATTCAGCGGCTGTCTGTGAGCTGCACTGGCTCAGGCATGGGAAATACAAGTGATGCCTTGGGCCCTTTGTTAAACTCTGACATGGCTGTGCGGACACCTTTGTTCTGGGAGGAGAGGCCCATTCACGGCATGCCCAGGGAACAAATTGAATCTGGTTGACAATTAATAGCCGTGCGGCATGTTTAATTAAGAGAATGTAGCCAGAGAGTGACGTGAGGGAGATAAACAGAGGAGAGCTACAGAGAGCCAGACTGGGCTCACAAAGGAACAGGCCATTGGAGCGTCTGGCTGATCGATCCCCCACCGTCTGCAGAGAACAGCCTTAACAAAGAGAAGCCTGCTTCTCCCATCTCAACAGGCCAAACTTTTAGAGAGGAGAGTGATGTGAGACTGATAATACACACAAGGCAGATGGGTGTATGGAGATAGAGGCCCACAAAGGAGAGAAGTTGAGAAGTTGAGGCTTCGAAAAAGCTATCCAGCTACACAGATGAACCGGAATGTGTTGGAATTTGGGTTTTTGATGAAAATAACCTTGAACGCGATGATAGTTAGTGCGTTGAGCGGGCATTGACTTCGGCTCGCTCGCTCGGACGGTTAGTGTTACATGGAAGTCTGCTCTTGGCTCTGCTAGGTAAAAACGTGCAGGCAGCCGAGCTGTTTTGAGTTTACGCCTCTGTGACCTTCACAGTCCCACATTCCCGTTATTGTAACTTGAACGCAGAGTGGCAACGAGCCAAGGAGAGGGAGAGAGAGAGAGAGAGAAATCGTTTGATAGGCCAAACAATAGCAGCCATTGATAGATACCTACTATACATGTATGCACGCACACACACACGCAGTGACACACACACACACACTTCACTTCAAGAGCGCTCCCCCTCAGAAGTAACAATCACATCAGACGGAGACACGCCAGGCACTGGAAAGAGATAAACTGAAAGCAGTTCATGTGAGGATTCAACTACATGTGTGTGTTCTGCGCGGACATGTGTGTGCAGACAGGCGTACAAAGAGATGACAGGCGCAGAAAAGAGCGTTGCAGGAGTGTAATTTGATAATGTAAGAATTAAGGATGTCTGCTCCGTACAGTCAGTGTAGAGAAAGTAGCAATGGAAGATAAAGGCATGAGTCTGACAGACAAAGGGCGATCCTTTCATGCTGACGAGTGGTTGGGGGGAAAAAGGCTTCTCTGCCAGCTAATTGGCTAGCACTGGAGATCCCGCCGTCCCTTTGGTGAAATTTCAGACTTGTCTTGTCTTTGTGTCTTTTATCTCAGTCTCTACATCTGAGTGTGTCCATGTCTGGAAATGGTAACACTCAGATCAGTGGGGGCTACACATTTCATCCTCTTTCCATTCATGACATGTACTGTAGTCCTTCAACAACCTGCCATTTTGCTCTTATACACATAATCTCTGGGATTTTTTTTTTCTTCTATTCTCTTTCTCTTTTCCTCCTTCCGAACTCATTTCCCTTTTGCATGGTGCACATGCTTGACTTTGGGCGTGCAGCAATTGTTCTATGCATACGATTTTGTTGTCTTAAAGAGACGCACGTCTTCAGATGCAGACCGAGAACAAAGCGAGCGCTCGCCCAGACACCGGTTCGCACATTTACACACTCGTCCTGCCTCAGTGAGATAGCTGCAATTTTTGAGGAAGACCTGTAGGTGGTTCCAGGGTGTGTCTCGGATTGAAAGTTAGAAATTGGTTTTCACGCAAGGGTACCCCAGTCATTTGGCTGCACTGAATAGTGGAATTCAGGGGATAATGCAGGCATTAATTGATTCTGTGAGCTGAAATAAATAGGATTTCAGGCTCACACGAGACAGAGCTCGACTCATTCGGGCTTTTTAGGACGGGGGAGTCTCCGTCTCTCCTCCAGATCGGTCCTGAGGAGCCGTCAATTAAAAGCTGACATCGGTTGATTGATATGAAGTGAGTAGTGACCTTCTAGTTTCCACTGTCACTTCATTTATGTGTGATACCGTCGCTGCTTGACTTTTAGGAGAATTCCTGTGATATTTGAGGATATACTGCTTAGATTCGTATTATGTCTCCGCAGAGAGAAATCACACCTCAATTATGTTTAGATGACATTTAATGCCCTCTCAGTGGATTTTCCCTGCAATATCTTTCTCACATAAGAAGGCGAGCGCGCAACATTTCTGTCTGCTCTCTATCAAATGGTGAAATTACATTAGGAGTCAAACAGACCTTGCGGCTGTTGGCTTTACAATCTGACAAGACGTTTTCAATATCTGCTATCTACCAAAACAAGACCATCTGTCAAATAGGAGACATAAAGAATTCCAGAAAGAGAGAAGACACACAGAGAATCACCTCATCTAAGTTTGACTACTCCTGTTTTTTTGGGTTATTTTTTTCATTTGGCAGCCAAGAGTTGGGTCTGAATGAGGAAGTATAGATCAGCAGCTGACTGAGGTAACAGTCTTGGCAGTGGGTGGGGGTAAGGTCAACATCACGGAGGCTTAGACATTCTCCGTTCTCCTTGGTTAGGTTGTCAGCAGGGGGACGGGCGTCCTGCTGCATAGATGATTAAGAGTACGTGGCAAGTATACGCCAGAGGTCAGACAGCCACAGGGTGCCAGGAAGTGAACCTGGCAACTCCCCATGGCACCCTGCCACGCACCTCAATATTTCCTCATGACGTTTTTTTTTTTGTTTTTTTTTTGCCATGTGGTTTGCTGATGTAGGGCTTCATACTTCAAGTCAGTCCTCCGACACTTCTTAAAGTCTTGTCAAAAGTTACAGCCGGAGAGAAAGAGAGATAGAAGAAGGGAGAGGTGTAATAGACTCATTACACAAGACACATTTCTCAGGGGTACATAGCAGTAGGAGGTCCCATATGGGCTTTACATCCGTGGACACGCACACATCCATAGCAACAAGCGCAGGGTCACATCGCTGCCTAATTATGGCTGACAAAGATGGATGCATTTTATCTCAGTCAACTTACCCTATGCTCATTCTCTGTCCCTAACACCCCACATGCCTACATGAACCCATCTCCACCGTCCTCCAGGTTTATCTTCCACCTGATTACTTTCCGGTCGCTTTGCTCTGCTTCCTCTCGCCTCCGCGTACCCCGTCGGTACACGTACAGTATATACAGCGATTCCGCATGCAAACAGAAATACGCAATGTACAGCTTCACAAATACACACACGAGCGAGCCTCCTGAGTTGTTGTAGCGTGGGAGGTACAGGAGAGCGGTGGCTGCCCGTTGTACTCCTCCAGGGCTAAATAATTTCATTCTTTCAAAGAACTTCGACGACTGCAGTCATGGCACAAAAAGCTAAAACAGTGATAATGCTAAGTGCCAGCTCCCTCTCTCCCGGCTCTCTCTCTCTCTCTCTCTCTCTCTCTCTCTGTGTCCGGCCTTTTTTCCGTCAGCACACGCCTGCAGCCTCTTACTGCTGGCCATTAAGTCATCTTGCTTGTATGAAAGCGTATGCGGTGTATGGAGGTGATATAGTAAACAAAAAGCAGAGTGCTGGCAGAGCAGCTGCTGTGGGGATCATTGATTGTGAGAGCGGGGAGGCATGCAGCATGGAGGAGCGAGAGGAGGCTCCCCAGGAGAATGTCTCCTTTTTCTGAACAATCTTATAGATGACCAGCATGTCAAGCAGAAATGTGAAGAAAGGCATTGACCAGCTACTGGAAAACATCTAAGCTATCCAGGATCAATGCCAAATTGATCCCAGAACTATGTATAATGTAGGCCAGTGGACGGCTCCTCTCGCTCCTACCACCACCTCCTATACGGCGAGGTAGCGCTGGATGGAGAAACCGAACAGAATTGCCTGAGGTGTGCTTTAAACATACAGTAAGGCCTTGTAGCGGAGAGGTGTGCGCACGTGCTTAGCAACTACCGGCCAAGTGTGATGAGTGAAAGTTCCGCTTTGTTCAACCTTGATGCTGTCTTGTTCGTTTTCTTTTTGTTTTTTTGGGGTTTTTTTTTCTCTTTTGGTTTTCGCGGGCGGATCTGTGAATGGGTTGTCAAAAGTGCATTGTGGGTTGCTTTTGGTGAAGAAATGCTAGGCTAGAGCAGCAGCCAGAGGAGGATTCACCGCGGAGCAATAAAATGGACACGGTGGCGTCCAGCACTCCTTTGCAGTGTGGCGTGGGCATCCCTGATAGACCCCGTGCAGGTCCTAATGAGCAGTGTGCTGGAGAGGGCATCTTTTTAACCCAGCGCTGGGACTCGTAGAGGAGTCTAACTCCTCTTCAACAGATGCCAAGAGCAGCTGTCAACAACTCCATAGTCTATTGTTGCTTACCATGGCTTACTCAACTCAGTCGCTCTCCCCGTATATCACTGTTTATGTCTCTCTTTCCGTTTCACCTCCCTCGCTTTCTTTACCTCCGTCCTGATCATTCATCTTGAGAGCAGATCCACCGCATCCCATTATGAGCTGAGCTCCAACAATCTTAGAGGCTAGCTGGAGGTTACGGCTTGCTAAAATAGATTCACTCTACCTCACACCACTTTCCCCAGCTTAAACGAGTAATATGGCCATATGAGATTACATAGATGCAGTGTGTGATACATTATTGCTAGTGCATTAAGAATTCATGAAGTATAAACAAAAATACACAAAATGATTCAGCAGTGGCGCCTTTACTTGTAGTGTGGAGAGGAGGCACACTTTTTTAATCACCGCACCTTCACGCTTCTCCTGTTTTTTACGCATTTATCATTGTCAGAGTGGGGGTGGGGGGGGAAGGAAAACTTAAACTTTGTTGCTCTTCTCTCCTTTTTGATTATCCTCTCCTTTTTCACTAACTCCCCCACCATCCTCCTCCATCTCTTTCTCGGCTGCTTGTCTCCATCTCTCCTGTGTCTAATTGCATTTGAATTTTTCTGGTGTAATCTCTGGATAGCCTGGAGCTCCAGCCACCCCCTCCACACCGCAAAACCCCCGCCAGTCCATTTGTGCCTGGCCCTGGGCAGGTTGGTTTCCTGGGTTGCCCTGGAGGAAATATCAGATGACCTGGCACTCCACAGCAAGCCCAGGTCATCGGGGAGGACTCCTCTCACCATATCCCTCCCTTGGCCCCCTCTCAACTACTTCCTGCTTTAAAGTACAGGGCAAGGTCAAAGCTTTGAGGATGTGTTCCCCAGACTTCACCACGAGGCAGGCTGGAGGCGCTGTACTCTGCTCTCACCAGTCATTGACTCCCAGACTTTTGCTCCATCTTTTCTTTCACATCTTCCTGCTCTCTCATATTCATTTCATTAGCTCGAGCTTTTACTGCAATCAATACTGTTGCTAAAGTTATTTTTCTTGTATGGCTATTCATTAAGTGCCTTTTCATTAGTGTCACTAGAGCACAAGTGTAACGGGAATACAACCATAATGGACACACGCATGCAGTAATTGTGGAATCCATTTTTGGGCATTTTATATAACTGGGCTTCCTTTAAGGTGAAGTGTCTGGTAAATCCTGAGTTTGCTGATAAACAAGATTGAATAACAGGAGAATGATGTCACCGTTTGTACTGAAATGTTGGGGGTGGCACGGGGGGCGAAGAACTTCCGAGTATTTGCTTGCCAGCTCTGTTCCAGGCTTTATCAAATCTGTTTTTCTTCTGTCAGCTCAAATGCATCATGGCATCCGTTGAAGAGAGAGACATTATGGATGGTGTTTAGAGACAGGTGTCTGATGCATCCTCAGATAATGCCAAAAAACTCTTATCTCTCCTTTTAATGGAACAGTGACAGTTGTTTCTAGTGATGGGGACTGTCATCCAAATGCTTGCATGTTAGTCCTCTCAGTGCTTCTCTTTTCACCCGTAAATCAAAGTTGCTACAGAGAGCGGCTCTACCACTGGCACGGCGTTTGACTGACATCCATGCAAAACGCTTAAAGGAATGTGTACAGCTCCACTGAAAGCTCTCTAATCAAGACTACAAATAGATTCCCCATCTCCCCAAATGTTTATTTCAACTAATTCTGAGACAATCAAACATGGGATGGGTCAAATGGGGTTTATTTTTCAGCAGTTTACAGCCTCTGCTGCCACATTGCTATTCCTCGGTGCAAAGAAGTGAAATGGGATGAATATGTTAGTGTCATCTCCAATTTCAAATAGGTAGACATTTCAAAAGCTGATTCTCTCTGGAGAAAATGTTGTACCTCCAGAGTGAGAATACCATTTGAAAGGCGAGACTGTAAAAGCCAGTCATCTCAAAATGAAAATTTTCTTCTGGTGGCTTTCCTTTCACCTCAGCAGTTAGGGGAGGCGGCGGTGGGCTCGGGGTGCACGAGAGTCAGCCACAAAGAGAACTAGTCGGGGGGACACGCGCTGATGAGTGCACGAGTGACGCTTCCTGAGGAGGATTTTAATGGCACGCCGGGTCAAGACAGGTAACTTGTAATCAGGCTCTCTGATTGTAGCAGCGCGGCGGACAGGTACACGCGGCCCGTCTCGGCTCTCCGTCTCCTTCAGCTGTTAAACTGTTAGACCTCTCCATCATGTTCTGGGTCGGTCCCCTCTGCTAACAGTTTGTCACAGCTTTTTGCAGAGACAAAAGAAACAAATGAGATGGCTGGGTTACAACAAACAGCTCCAGGTTGTTCTTTCCGCTGGAAAATGAAAGCCTCCCTCGGATTGTATCAACCATGTCAATTAGAGGAGGTGTTGCTCATACGCACTCTCTGCTTCGCTGCAAGTGTACGCTGATTGTTATTTATTTAGATCGGGCTTGTAAGCGAGTTCACCTGAGTTTAAGCCGCACAGAATCTGTACGGCTCTGACTCGTGTATCTCGGCAAAGCACTCGCGGATACGACTTTAGCAAGGATCGTGTCACTGAGGAGGCTGAGGTGTGGGGGAAGGAAGAGTGCAAACAGCCCTGCAGGAGAAGGATTCTGACCTGAGAGGCTGAGTGAGGTAGCAGCAGTGCGTGTATGGAGAGGAGAGGCTACTCAGAATATTTCCCCAGTGATGGAGAGGCCAGAGGCAGTCAGGTCAGCAGATCCGTCCAGAGCCCATTGACAGCTGCTGCTTTGACTTTGATGCACCATCAGTGTTCAGCAGTGTTTGGCGTTCTCTCCCACCACCTCCTCGTGCTCACCCGCAAGCGTGTGTGCTCAACCTGAACATGCACTAGCCTCTCATTAAGCCGCCCCTGCAAACTTTGTCTCTTTGCAGCTGTTTAATGGCTGCACGTCTGTTTTTGTTTGTTTCCTCACCATAAGATTATTGCACCTTTATGGTTGGTCGGGGGGTTGGAATAATCCCTGGCATCTGTTCAGAGAGGGAGGGGTGTGTAAAGAGCCAGAGGTAGATGCTCAGTTCTTTTTCTTTTCTGTTTTTTTTTTTTTTTCCCCCAGCCCCTTATTTCATCTTCTGCCACTGATGGCTGGGCTGTGGCTGGATTTTTAAAACACGAGTGATGGAAGGGGCTGTTTGCTAATAGGAACAGAGGTCACCGAAGAAGCCATTTTTACTCCCTAAACCGAACGCTGGCACCCGCACCTGTCTCATCCCAAATAGCAGGGATTAATGTAATCACTGCTGTGTTAGCGCAATTTACTTTCAAATGTATGCAGACGGCGAACTTTGTCGTGACCTGGCAGTGAAGCAGTCTCTTTTCTCTTCCTGCAAATATTTTAATGTGTGTTACTTTGTTGTCAGATGTCCAATAACTAGGCTGTGAACTGTGACTATTTTGTCCACTTCCATGAAGCAGAAGTTGTAAAGGAGAGCAGCAACATTCAGCTCCTCTTGACAGCCTCATCCCCTTCCTATCTTTTTCTTAATTCAAGACTCCATCTTGTCGTGACTTCACCGCCTCCGGTCGTTATGGCAGGAGAACAGGAAGTTAATCAACGCAGCATTATCTCCCAGCCTGCACCTGGAGGCAAGGGTGCCAGTCATAGTACTACCCCCTCCCTGTTGGGACCCCTGCCAGCCTGGGAACCTCTCGCACCACAGTACCCTGCAGCCGCCCTGTGGGCTATGATGCTGTGTGTCTGTGCCAGGTCACACTTGTGACACAGCCTTGATGAGCCAATGGGAGCTAATGTTCTTGCAATGGTGTAAAAGTGTTTGTTTGCGCGTGTGTGTGTGTGCACATAGAGAGCATCACCAGAAGAGAAACAGAAACAGCCTCGTCTACAGTGACAGCTTTGTGGTGCCACGTGTCTCACATTTTCCAGGTTTTTGTTGTGGTGTTTTTGGAGACTTTATTGCCCCGTGTGGACAAGCCGAGTAACAACACGTGGGATGCCGCCCCCCCGCCCCCCACAAAGGCAAGCCTGACAGAACAAACAAAACAACCACGACATATTCCCACATCAGGGTTTTGTTGACACTTCCAACATGTGTCGAGATGCACACCCTCACAAACATAAAAGATGATGTTTTTATGGAAGATGGCAGCAGGACTCTCCTTGTGTCCAGCTCTCTGTAACAGTCTAAGTAGCTGACAAAGGCGGAGTGAATTGCCGGCTGTCGCTGGTAATCATTAGGTTGTCTACCAGCATCCAAAGTGCTTTTATTTCTGCCCATTACTTTGGTGGGAAAATGGCTGGTTATGGGCTGGCCTGTTCCCCCTTACTCTCAGACTGATGCGGTAGGCAGGATGAGCATGGGAAACATGAAAGTGTTTGCAGCATCCCTATTTATGCCGGTGGCAGATTTGGCTTTTTTGTTTTTTTTGTTGTGTTTTGTTTTCATCAGTGTTTGTAGCGTCTTGGTGTACGCAACTGACTCAAAAGGATCCGCAGCCCTTTTTTTGTGAAGCGGCTGTACACACGCGTGTCAATATTGTCAAGCGGGAGTGTAATTATTATTCAAAGGTTAAAGAGTGGATTGATCCATAGAGGAGTGTCAAGGGCAGATCTAAAGGATTTGAGTAAGGATTGGTCCAAAAATGTTAAAAGCTGCTCGCTGTCAAACACAAAAACGTCAATCTCTCCAAGAGCACCTTGATGTTCTCAGAGGAGAACTTGATCAAAGCTGTCGTAACAAAGATGGTCTCATAAGATGACCTCGTCTGTATCTCTCTTTCACTCACTAACCGTCCTCCGTTTACCTGCCTGAGCTTTCCAGCCCTGCCCCGTTTCCGTCTTGCCCGTGTTTGTGCTGCTGGTTAGACTGTCTGAATATCAATGAAGCAGCCTCACCAACGTATTACAAACACAATCCAACAGTGATTAAAGATGACATTTCTAAGCCTCACTCCTCTCTTCTCTCCTCTCTTCTCTTTTTCACAGGAGATCGCAGCTTACTTGATAACATTCGAAAAGCATGAAGAATGGCTAACAACATCCCCTAAAACAAGGTAAGGCAATTATACTCCTGTCCCCTCCCTCTTAAAATCCAACCTTAAAAATATTACACAAATGTATTTCAGTTTTTACTTTTAAACATAAACACCCTCAACTTTATTGTAGGATGTTAAAATTACAGGCTGCCTATGGCTGTTCTGAAATATTTGCACTTTTCAAATAAATGATAGAATATTAATATTGACTAATAATTGCCTTTTAGCAAGTCAATTAACATAATATGCACTGGTGCAGCGTCTGCTTGTGAATGGTATGCTAATGCCTCCCTATCTGTCTGCACATTCACCACTCAGCTAATAACTCTGTGGAAGCTGGGGGTGTTTGTCTAGGTCAAAAGTTACACCCACATTTGGAACAAAATGCCAAGAGCTACTGTAATACTTGAATGGAAAAAAGGGTGCCAGCACTGCAAATAATTTGTGTTGTTAATATATGCAGATACATAGTGGGACCAATTTGCAAACCAAAACCACTCTCTTCTCTTCTCTTCTTATTGGGAAATTTTTTGACACACGCAATTTAATATCAGCTGTACTTTGAAGACGTTCCTGCTGTGACAGTGCAGGCTGTGGTATAATCGCCGTAGCTTTGTGCTAACTTTTCTCTGCCTTTGACGCCGGTGTGACGCTTTGTCTAATCTATTCGTGTTGGACAACCTTGGCCGTCTTTAGAATGCTTCTAATTTTACTGTCACGCCACGCCATCATTCAGCCCGCTGAAGCAAATGGAGCCTGCTCACACGACGTACAGTAGTTTACATGTTAATGTATGTGGGAGCTCAATATTATAAGACTGTCTATTTCTGCGAGCTGCTCTCGTCTCGTTAGACGGGCATTATTACCAGTCCTCATCCATGTGTAAATGGACCTTGAGCTTACTGACATAGAACCCATTCCTCTCACACACCCACCCCCCCTCTCTCCACCCCACCTTTTGCCTGGGAGAGACATTGATAATAGCTTTTCATAAAGACACTGTCAATTAGAATATGTTTCCTGGTGTAATTATGGAGCGTGGGCCAAAAGAGCACTGCGCTCACCTTTTTTCATCACGGCGGCCCCCACCCTAAGCCGTACTCTGAAGCTCCACCAAAAGTGAAACATCTGTGGAGCTTATTTTAGCCATGAGATATGACCGGCGTATTTGGCAGGCATATATTAGGGTCACCTTTATCACTCTCTCCAGGATTACAAGTAACTACAGGTGCTGTTATCTTGCAGTTGTGTGGCAAGTGGAAATATTAAAAGAGGAAATAAAGAGAAAGTGATAGTGAAGGTGCTAGAATATTAAAAATAGTCTGGTCTGTCTATTCATGAGATATATATATATGTATATATAATGTATATATATATAGATATATAATTTGGTCTCTGACTGTCGAACCCAGTCCTCTCTTCCCAGAATACTCATGGAAATAGACTATGGCTGTCTCTTATTCGTAGTCTGTATTCTTACATGTCCATGCTGCCAGTGTGCCCAATATCTGCCCCTCCCCCTACCTCTTCCTTCGTCATGTTCCAATACAGGTGACGATACACAAGCAAACGTGTCACTGAAAAAAGGTGTCACCACCCAACAAAAGACCCGTCAAGGAGGCAACATTTCTTCTGTTTTAGAACAGTCAGTCATTACTGGCGTATATGCAGACAGAAAGAGATGTGTGTGTGTGTGTGTGTGTGTGTGTGTGTGTGTGTGTGTCTTCTTGTGTGCATGTACAGTAAGCTTCTGAACGACTGAGGCACAGAGAGAGGTTGTGAAGCATCGGTGTTTTCCCTGCTGTCAGTGGAAGACTACAGCGTCCTGATGGATGCTGGGGCAGGGGG
>OMNV01005784.1:15598-26667 GCA_900303265.1 Brotula barbata | reverse complement strand
AATATACATTGATACCATTCTTATCTATTACAACCATCTGTATGTTTCATATTTATTTACCAGCTGTATATTTCACATTTCACATCTCATATTCTTAGGTTAGTCTTTATTGTATATTTTTAGTCTTATTGTATATTTTTAGTCTTTATTGTATATTTGGTCTTTATTGTATATTTTTAGTCTTTATTGTATATTTGTATATTTTTAGTCTTTATTGTATATTTTTAGTCTTATTGTATATTTTTAGTCTTTATTGTATATTTTTAGTCTTATTGTATATTTTTAGTCTTAATTGATTTTTTAGTCTTTATTGTATATTTTTAGTCTTATTGTATATTTTTAGTCTTATTGTATATTTTTAGGCTTAATTGTATATTTTAAGTCTTAAGTCTTATTGTATATTTTTTGTCTTATTGTATATTTTTAGTCTTATTGTATATTTTGAGTCTTATTGTATATTTTTAGTCTTTATTGTATATTTTTAGTCTTTATTGTATTTACTTCTACATTTATTCTATTCCATGTGATTTTATTTTATGTGTCCTTGATGCTGCTGTAACAGGAATTTCCCAGTTTGGGATCAATAAAGTAAATCTTATCTTATATTATCTTATGTTTAGCCAATCAAGAGGTGGGAAGGTACCAACTCAGGTCACACATGCTGCTTCATTTCTACGTCACTTCTGTTCATTCCCGTTTGATTTTGATAGTTTTTAGTCATCGTTCTATCATTCCAGACGTTGGTGAATTGTGACTCCATTCCAATGAATCAGAACATTTAACGTTAGCTGGCAGCCCTTTGAATGGAAGATAATAAGTTGTGTTTGTTGATCATTTCCTGTAAGTCTTTCTCAAACACAATGTTGCTGTCCAGATTTGTGTCTGGTAACTTTTTCATGCAAAGCAACATGCAAAGTACCTCTTAGTTTATTCAAATAAAATAGGTGCTGAACTCTACTGTTGCATTGAATAAGATCTCATTGTGACAACAAAAGAAGTCAAACGTTTCTTATCATTTCATGACTAAGGGTCAAAATCTGCATAACAGCAACGAGAAGTACTCACGGAAGTACTGTTGTATTCAGGATTGTATTAATTGGGGCATTAAATATCATATCAAATATCATTAAATGTTACTGCATCAGAACAATTCTGGGAGTTTCAAAGAACGAGCGAAGCACAGAGCGGTGAGATAATATGACCTGGATATACTTAAACAATATGGAAATCTACTGCCTGATCAAAAAAAACATGTCACCTGAACAAAGTGTTGAAGAACGGAAGGATTAGATAAAATCAGAATCAAAGGATTAGATCATATCGGAACCGAAGGAGAAGGTTGAAAACTCAGCATCACTTCACATGTTTACACCCAGCTGCGGTTTCATCTACGTTCCACTGCTCAAAAAGATTCAACTGTCAACCTAGACAATGTCGCCATCGTGTGGTCAGATGAAGAACAACATGCAGAGAGTTCGATACAGGCTCAGTCCACGGCCACACCGGTTTTATGGCATAATTAAACACACATGCATGCAATCTGGAACCAGACCCGTCAAGGAAATCTGACGGAGGGAAGAACAGGAAATGTGCAGAGCATGATAAACGCACACAGGCCCCACAAAGTGTGCAGGTAGATTTGCTTTGCACAGAACACGGACCGCGTTCCGTTCAGGTTCGGTTTCGTTACCTCACCCCAGAGAATTTAGCTTTATTCAATCAACCACTTTGAATACATTTTTGTACGACATCTCTGATGTTTGAAAGCAATAAGTTATTTCGGTCTGTCACACGGTGGGCTCTGAAACAGGTTATATGATGCCAGTTGGGACATAACCTGCCATAACCTCCAGATTAAATGTCAGAGTGCAGAGCCAGCAATTTAGTGGCTGTCACGTAAGGAAAAAAAAAAAAAGCCTTCAGATCTTTCACGGGAAAATGTGTGATGAGCCAAAGGCTAATGTTGTCTCTGCTCTCACCTCAACGTCGACGTGTTCTTTTATTTAGATCACTGTCAGAGCGCAGAGACGTTCTACAACAAAAGCATTCTTGGTGTTTTTAAAAAAGCGTTTAACCGGTCGTGTTACCAGAGGACCATGGTGATCATCGTCCTGGAATTTCAGTCATTATTTGGCGACTGCAGCGTAAAACCTTTGGCGTCGCTTTTAAATAATTTCAATAATATGACGATGAATCAACGCCTTTGTTTTCTGGCTGTCGCTTCAGCGATGTTACACACAGGATACATGTGATTCTATAAATCACTAATGAAACGCTGGACAACAGTACAAATGACCACTTAACTAAACAGACGATAACTACACTAAATAAGGTCTAAAACGCAAACAGGGCGACACGTTGTTTGTTTGAGGAAAAGCCGCGTCTTCCAACACTCTATAAAACTACTCACAATAAATCCAAGCATACCTCAGCCATGGCTTACAGGTTTATTATTGTTTTGTTGTCAGATAAAAGCAGACAGAGAGGAGCATATTAATCATAAACAGCGTGCAGCCTTGGGGTTCCTGTCCAAAGCCAGACAACAGAAGTGTCTGAATTGAGTATACAGTAATATACAGGGCAAACCCCAACGGCATAAATGCTACATAACACTGTTCATCTCATAAACAGTCACAATAAGAGCTGCTGTCTGGATGACGACAACTAGCGTGTAACACATTCATGACACTGAATTATTCTGAGGTAAGCTAGAGTTGGCTAGTGTTGTACTGAGCAAATAAAACGTCTACGTTCTGTATGTACTAATATAGTGTCACGACTGAGTCAATGTCCTCTTCCTGTAAGCACAGTTTGCTCTACCTTGGCATAGCTTTGGCATTAAGAGGTAACATGGTCGTGCCCTGCTGGGGACCATCGGAGGAGAAGCATCTGTTCATTTGATGAACATTCGGGGGAGCGTGGTAATAACTCCCAGGGCCTCGGGCCAGAGAATACAAGGGATTACATAAAGCAGAGTTTAGGTCGGCTATTCATATTTCAAGTCTGACAAATAACAGCTTCTATATACTGCTAATGTAATCTGAAGATAGAAGAAAGCACCCATTGAAGTGACTATATATATATATATATATATATATTTATATATATATATTTTCTAGGTTATGTACATGTCTGTAACGCTCCACTTTTCAATTATAGTGAGATCCACTGTGCAGCTTTGCAGTCATACAAATGTATACACTTAAGCTGTAGCTTATTCCAATATTAGAAGGTGCTTCTAGCAAGTAGGCCAATGCATTGTTATGATTTTTCATCACATTTGTTTTAGCGTTCTTTCAAACGTTTCAAAAAAAAAAAGAAAAAAAGAAAAAAAGAGAAATTGAAAGACTTACTAGTCTAGCTTCACTATAAGTGAATTCAGGATTAAGACAGAATGTGAAAGGTGGACAACAGAAAATCGATCAACAAAACGGACAGAGATATGATGATATATTATCCTAGGCTTGGCTTGCTAATATAAAAAGGTATAAATAACACATCCTGTTTTGGCTAAACAGATACTGACATTATCATATTAAGACAAAGCTTATGTTCAAGCAAAAAAGAAATGTGGTGCATTTCTCTGCTGCCTCTCCACCGTCTTTGGGATTACCTGAGATTCCAGTCGTCCCTCAGGGCTGTACTGATTCGATAGGAGGAGTACTGGTTGGTTGATCGATAGAATCATTCGAGCGACTGCCTGGAGCCGTAGTCTTACCGACGAGGGGTGGTCAAAGACGTTCGATCGAGCAGAGGGCGTCCGCGTCGCCGCGTACTCCGTCCGTTCTACCAGAGCGTATCCCGCACCGATTATCACATCAACGCTTTGTTGCCCGACACGCACCTGACCTGCAGGCTCCGCTCGTTCGTTACACGGCTGTCCGTCAGACGGCCACACGTTTAAATGCTAAAAGAAGGCATGAAGCAAAGAAAAGGAAAGGCTTAGCTTGAAGTGGGCGAGGTATTCTTTACACATCCCTCCCCCTAAGGAATTATAGGCATTTTAATACCGTCTTGGAATGCACTATATATTGAGATATATATTGCCATTAATATAAGCAGGATTACTGTTGATAAATACAGTGGCCTCCTTAGCATGAGGGACACCAGAGCAAGATTCAGCATCCTCCCTCTGATGTCTGAATGTCACAGGCTCCCGAAGGCCCAGCTAGGTGGAGGAGACACTCGTCCTTTTTCTCTTTCGTTGACTAGAATTCAAACGCGGTGATCTGAGCTTCACCGGCTTTAGTCACTCTTCGTCCACGGTCTCCCTTTTTGTATCGTCGTCTTTATGTTCCAGGACCTGAGGAGTGGGGCTTGGCAGGGCTGCGACCTCGGTAGCTGCCAGCGATGAGGAGTCTTGTTGGTCAACGATCCTCTGAGATGTTTCATCCTGAGAGAGAGAAGAGACAGTGAATTCAGAATGAAGTCCTAAACCGCTCGGCTGTGTTTGGAACGGGGCAGACCTCCCTGACATGTGAATCCATTTGGATGCAGGTGGATTCTTTTTGCATTGATGGATTCCCAAAGATTCCCACTAGGCTGAAAACAGGATTGTACTCTTAGTATGTGGATTAACAAATTAGCCAGATTTAATAGCTGTGGATTATTCATGATCCTGCCTGCGTGTGTCTCATCTGAAGGAGAAAACCACCCGTTGTTGGATTTATGGGTGCAGCAACATGTCCACGCACTCATTTCACGTAAACAGGATCTCAGCTTCACGTGGCCGAGCGAAGAAGTCCGCCCAGCGACCGCCGTGCCGTTTTTTGGAGGGCGAGCTCCAGATATCGAAGCATTAGTCGTACAAAGACAATTCCAAAGTCAGAGACGATTGCTCGATCCTCTCGCCTACCCCACATCCTCAGAGAGGTGGAGAGTCCAACTCGTGAACAAGGCAACACGCTATTCCCAGGAGGATATGAAAAATGATTAAGTTGCTTTGTATTATTTATTACATCCTTCACTTCAGCTCTGTGATCAGCCTGTAGGGATTACTCTTTTATGCTGACGGTGCATTAAAACTCGTACTGTGCCGTTGTATGTTACGGTTTCATTTAAAAATGGAAATCAATTTATAACAACGGGACGACGCTGACAGTATGAATGCAGAAGTAAAGATCGTCCACTCTGTACGAATTATTTATGAGACCTATCAAACAAAACGTAAAGTAAACTGGTGTGTTAGTTTGTTTGACCAGCTCTCCATTACATTTTGGCTGCTCTAGAGGCGATGCCTCTGTTTTCATCATCCCCTTAAATTCACGTTTGCTTCAAAGAAAAGCTCTTATTCCACCGCCTAGAAAAATAAGCGAGTAAACTAAACGCTCTTCCTCCTGTCGTGGTTTCAGCCAATCAGAGACTCCCTGATGGTTTTGAGGGTCGATGTAGCCTCATCAATGGACCGATTCAGACCTGGGTGAGCGGCGATTTCGTCAGAGCAGGCAAAGAACTTATTCTGCGTGTTCGTATTTGACTTCCATCCCAGAGGTTACATTTTCCGCCGCCTTTGTCGGTCGGTTTATTGGATTGTAAGCAGAATTACCAAAAAGTTTCAAAGCGAACTTGGAATTTACATACGCTAATCTTTGCAATCAATGGAGTAGCTTTAAGTGGCGAGTAGCTTTACTCACTTGCTCTGAGAATCGTTGATTCACCTGATCTGCAAACTCTTGCATTTCTCCCTCCTCTCCGTTGGAGTGGCAGCTCGGACTTGGCACCTCAATTCCATGGCTTTCCAAAATGGCAGCCTCTGTTATGTCGGGCGACAAAGTGGAGGTAAAGGACTGAGACACAGGGAATAAAACTGAAAGTAGAGCACCTTTAAATGCAGAGGAATATCGCTTTAAGTTTAACTCCAGAGAACTCCGGGTATCCAAGTCCTCACCTATATTCGCTCTTCTCTTCATCTCCTTCCGGCGGTTTGCAAACCAGTTGTAGACTTTCAGCGCCGTCACGCGCTCGAACTCAGACAGCTTACAACCTAAACAAAAACGTTCGTCAGGCTGGGCAGAATCACATAAAAAAAAAAACACCTACGCTTATCAATCAAGTAAAATCTCTTTGGCATCGGGTGAACCAGGTGCTTTTATTTGTTTGTATAAACGTGTGCTTGTATACACTTGTAAGTATTCAATATGATGCTGCTTTATGAACAGCTTTAGGGTTCAGATATCAAAGAAAGTTATGGAGATCTTTTATTGGTTGTTCTTTCAGATTTACCCGTGTGGCTTTTACACCTTACGTAAGAAGATTCAATAATAGATGTAGTAAATATTGCATCTAATTCAAGAACATTGGAATTCTGTGTTGCAGCGGTGCTGACGTGGGACTGGGCTACTTCTCTGTGTGGGGTGTGAACACATGATCTGACATGACTATTTACTGTGCATGGCCTTGTTTTATTATTTAGGCAGGAGGACGAGCAGTTCCTGTACAGAACCCAGCACATTACAGAAGTGTCTCCATGATTTATGAATTCTACAAGGGATAAATTTGGTCATATTATACAGATTGAAATTCTGCAATCAAATAATAAACGTACAAACGTCTATGTGGAAATGCCATGTTAGTGAAGCGAGGACAGTAAAAGCCACTTCTCAGTACCTGGTTTCTGGATGACAGAGTTACAGGCATTAGCAATCTCCTCTCGCTTTGCCTCGTCTGGGTACTGGTTCTCCATGAAAAAACTGTTAAAGATGATAATCAGAAAAATCAATCACCTGGAAAATAGTTCAGTATAGGAACTTATTAAACAAATGATTTGGTTTACCCTTGCATACGTATGGAAATGTATTTGCATGCCCGTGTGCTACGGGTCGCAGGCCCACGATAAGATACATCAAACAGATGCTGTTGGACTTTTACTGCAATGAAACGAGTCGAAGCAAATCCGCACAGACGACATATTTATCCACTGAAAGAGCAGCAACAAAACTCCAATTTGACCATAATCCAATCGCATTTCAGTAAAGGAGCAGATTAATAGACGCATTAAATGGATTAATTTCTGTGCTTTTTTTTGGACCGCATCTGTAAATCTCTTTGTAAGCCTGTGAAAGGTTTTTGTAAACCCTCCTTTCCCATTATCCCTCCTTCTCCTGCAACATTTTCAGCGCTTCAAGGCTGAAAAAGAAGGATTATCTCACTTTACAAAACACACAGGGATCAATTTCTTACAGTCCTCTCGCACTCCTGCTGTTCTGCCCTATCCTGTCTATTATCTCTCTCTCTCTCTCCTCTCTCTCTCTCTCTCTCTCTCTCTGACACACAAACACCATCTTAACCTCTACTGTATCGTCCTTCAGTCTAAACTAGCTCATAAAGATCAGCACTGCAGTAGCATTGCGTAATCTGAGGGCAGTGCTGGTGAATATTGTCTGAGGGCCTGTGTGGTCTTATTACTTTGAGTGCCTGACTGCACCCTATACTTACAGCAACCATGTAATAGAGAAATCAATTGCACACTGTGGTTAGCAGCTGTGGAGGAATGTCTACTCCTTTCCTCAGCATCTTCCTAGACTGCGGTTTTAGACAGAGATGGTACCGAGAAGCATGGACATAAAGCGTCTACCAAACAAATGTGCACACTAAAATGAAGCGTTTTATACTCTACTAAAGTTGGGAAATGTCCGCGCTAAGACATTCAAACAATTATTATAGAAATGCTGCATTCACGTCTTGAGAATATTCCTCCGACAACGTTTCAGCGTTAACATATTTATACTTGACTACGTCCAAAAACACTGAATGCAGGTTTCTCCAGAGTTTAGTTGATTCCAGCTGGGGAAAAAAACCCATCTTTTACCTTCTTCCCAGGACATGAAGGCAGCACATGCTGTTTGTCTGAGCAAGATTTGCTCACCTCTCCATGATTGATTGGCACTCCTTCCTCCAGGTGAACCTGCTTCCTCTGCGCAACCTCAGAGGCCCACCCACTAGGCCAGACCGGTCACCGGCCATGATTCCCGTCCTCCAATCAGGTTCCTCCTTCACCAAAGAACGCATTGATAAAGTGGCACCTGAAGAAGAGCGCAAGAACAAGACATGATCACTTTGTAAATAAAAAAATTAAATTAAATTAAAAAAAAACAAAAAAAAAAAAAACAAAAAAAAAAACAAGACTTATGAGATTTGGACTGGGGAGATGGCAATGAAGAGAGAGCCTCAAAATAATCTCACTGGTACTGAGCATCTTACTTTGTATCCTTAGGGGTTCAACCTTCAAGTTTATCTCTGCTGACACCACATGAGACGGCCACTCCAGACAAGTGAAAAGTATCCCAAGACAACAGTGTGGCTACAGAGTGACAGCATGCAGGGCAGCTGATGTTCAGGCATCTCTTGAAGCAAGCTGCTGAGTCCGGCTGTTGGGGGGGTTGGTTACCTGGCTGGGCCTGGGCGGCTGCAGCAGCAGCAGCAGCAGAGTACCATGGCAGCAAGTGCATCAGCAGTTCTCTCTGCCTGCTCCAGACTGGGTTGGGGCTGAGGTTGGTGTTGGGGTTGGGGAGGACGTTGGTAAGGCTGCCACTTGCCCCTGCTACCGTTCCGTCTCTGTCCCCTCCCCTGGCCCTGGGACTCACGCTGTGCTGGCTTTCACTCCACCTCAGCCCTTTGGTCGGGACAAAACCAACGGTCAGGCAGGCCACAGCCATAGATTATAGACACTGGTTTTGGTGAGGGTAAGTGGAGATCTCATACTCCAGTGGTTCCACAGTTTTTTCTACAACCTTGACATCTGTGACGCTGGAGTAAGTGATATACTTTTAAAGATTTGTCTGGCACGATCAATTATCAATCAGTCGTAACTATGTGTGGCACGTTTAAGCGAGCATTGTCTTTCAGGTTTTGTGGGAAGCTTTTATCCTAAGTACTGTGGCCACCTTGGATTGGAAACATTGCAGAGAGAGGTTGGTATTGTTAGTATCACGGTTAATAGCCAGCTTGTTAGCCACGTAGGAATGAAAACCAGCACTTGAGTACTTCCAGCATCAGGGCTGATAATTACAAATTTGCTGAGGCAAAGCTTGATCAGGTGGGCAACAAAACAAAACCAAAGGAGTAAGATGAGGGGAGACGGCAGGGGCAGCAGATGATCCATCAGTGGCTTTGTTTATCTCAGAGACCTTATTTAGGATATGATATCGACCAAAAAACAAAAAACAGAAATGGTGGGCTTCTTTAGCAAACGTGTCGGTTTGTCACGAATGCGCACAGTTGGTTTGATATCCGCTTAACATCATGCAGGATTTGTGAAGTAGCCTTGTCCCTGTATGCCAGGACGTGGAGAGGTCAAGACCAACCCAAGCTGTTACTCTAGCCTGTACACACAAACCACATTCACCCACTAAAGTTTCAATTCCAACCAGAAGCCTTAACATTATTGATTAGCAGCTCCAGTGACAGGACTACCTTTATCATTTGTCTTTCCTCTAAAATTATAGATTTGGCTCCTGTCCTTCCTTGACCTCACAGCTCTCAGGGACCAGGACAGAATGAGCATGAGTGAGCTGGGTGGGTTTAGCATGCAAGACGCATACTAGAGGATGGGGATGAAGAGGATGACAGATGGAAGGGAGGGTTAGCAAGCAGTGTTTCATACATTCACATCAAAACCAACATCAGCTTTCCTACTAACACCATTAAACACTGCATTCACTTTCATTAACAAAACATCTAACCTCGTCTTCATGTAAATAACATCCAACCGTAAACAAACAACTTTACTTTATAATAGCCAAATCCTACACTGGCTATGAAATGCAGCCCCCCGTATACCCGGTCTAATCCCTCCATCTTAACCTCCACACGTCTCACCTGGGTTATTCCTCTCCAGCAGGTACCAGCGGTAGAACGCTCTGCGTTTGGAGTCGCTCATCTCCAGCCCCTGCTGCAGCAACCACTGAGAGATGTAACTCTGACTGATGCCTGTGTGGGGGAGGCACGGTGTGTTATTTTAACACATTATTTAATTGGTTTGTGTAGGGGTGAACTAAGCGCATCTGTAGTATCGGGATCAGCCTTGAACCAGCTCCAAAGTTCCCTGCTAAGCTAATGAGGGCATTCTAACATCAATACTATAATTAAGGACGTGCAATTTGGTGCAATACTTCTCAAGGGGAAGCAAAAATCTTTTTTCCTGAGTTCAACACACACATACTCGTATTAATCTAGAGTACAACCACTTTTATTAATAAGCTCTGCAAGAAAAATCGTGGGGATGTATCTCTGCGGTCCAATAGAACCGTTGCAATCTATCCTCTGAAAGATGGCTATTCCATTTAGAATCTGAATCTCTGCATCCTCAAGCAGCTCAGTAGTGTTTGTGAAGCGGTACAGACTTGGCAAGAGCTCACGGAGAACAGTACATTACCTGTAACTTGGCCTACGATTGCCTGGGAGATCCTGCGATTGTTCAGGAAAGTTTTGATCTCTTCTTTCACAAGGTTGCTGTCTCTTCTGTAAAAGCAGCAAGAAGCCAGCACAGCGTTAGAAGCATTAAACTACGGTAGGAACACTCGCCCCTGCTCTCACTAACCTTATTCACCGATGCCTCTCTTTATTCAGCAATCCCTACACGCCTGACCTGAATTAACTCCACAAAATATTCTGGAGAATAAGCCTGCACCTCTGGGGACGTTTGCTGTCACCGTCCGATGTTTTAATAGTCTCCTATTGTCTCTACCATTCTTCTGGTCTTGTCCAACGGCTCCCCCTCACACAGCCCTAATTGAATCTCCAACTCGCCGAAAGTACAAAGCTGCACCATCTGTGCCACTGCTCACCTCATGTACTCCTCCACCTTCTCCTCCAGGTCCCAGTCCTCCTCCCCCATCATGTCATAGCTAAACGACCGCTGCACCCCAACACTTGGGGGGTAGAGGGGTGGAGGTGAGGCCTCGTAGCTGTTGCTGGGGGACAGGGCGGCGCCGTCCAGGCCAGACGTCTGCGTGGTAGCAGAGGCCAGGGAGAGAGAAGACGACGAAGATGACGACGAGGACGGGGCCGGGGCAGCTGGCGCGGGGGCGTTGTTCGACGGGACTGGCTGAGAGTCGCAGTGTGGCTGGCGG
>OMNV01005784.1:4047-15578 GCA_900303265.1 Brotula barbata | reverse complement strand
GGGTCGAGCCTCTCCAGAGACTCCAAAGCGTGGATGATCTGAGGTTTGGTCATGCCTGAGAGACGCAGACGCTGCAGGAGGTCAATCTGTTCGATGGTGTAGCGCGGCTCCCCCTCGCAGCACTCCATTCTGGCATCTACACACAGCAAGCGGGGGGTCTAAGTTTTGTCAGTGCGGATCTGATGCACGCCCGCTGATCTCCCACTTAAAATGACACACGAGACCACTCTGACTTTTTAATGCGCGTCTTATGATAACACCACAAAACTTTATGAGTGAGTCATTTTAAGATTTTAACTCGGGTAAAGCAGCCTGCATTCTCCTCTGGAGAACCCACGGGTCATTCTGAATGTTGGCACCGGTTCAAACACTTGGCACAGATACTTGGAGGTAACCTTGCTCGCTTTGTCCAGGCTGGAATTAAAGTAAGATCACTCTGGCATACATTAACTAACATCATGTCCAGTCAGCCCACTGCTAATATATCTTGTCCTGACAAACCATCATAAACTCATTTGAAACATGAAGCCATAGAGCACGAGATTATTTATCTAAAAAAAAAAATATCTGTGGAGTACATAACTATGATTCCACTCACTCGTTCCTCAACCGCTACAATGCGTACAAGAGTGATGGACTACAGCGCCCAGTGAACTCCACACGGAAAGTTGACATTTTACTTCATATGTTGTTTACGACATCCGATATATAACAGAAGTGACAGTTAGGACAACTTTGGGTGAACATTACCATTAGTCACTTTGGTTGACGTTAAAAAAAAAGGAAAGCAGCGCTCCGACACAGAGGTCCCCTTACCTGGTGGAGGGGGTGACACAGAGAGGCGCCCCGTGGGGAGTGGTTCAGTGCGTGGGGTCGCAGCCGGGACACACCACTGTCGCATGGCTCAGCAGAGTTCAGCTCGGCCGGACCTCGAAGCAATCAGACGGACACTCGGTGCAGTGAGTTGTGGCCGGACTGCCTCGGTTAGCATGCTGCCAGACAGCTACAAGCTAAAGTTAGCTCGGTTAGCAAACACCACAAACTCTGCTCGGATCTCTGAGCCGCTCCAGCGAGCGACCTGACCGACGCGTGAAAGGCAGAGAAGAAGCACGCACAGACCGGAAATAAGGTGACGGGAGCTTCAAAATAAAGGCGCGTGTTGCTGTCTGACAAGGTGGAGGCCACTTCGACTCGGGTTGTCACAATTCATCTGTTAGAAGTGACTGATTTTTTGACAAGTAAAATTAGTTGATTAGTTGGAAAAGTGGCAAGTGCAAAGAAGCAACTTGCAAAAAGAAACTTACGTCTGCAGACAGAACGCAACACAACCGGAGAGTACGCACAACGTATTGCCCACTTAAAGCATGACAACAATGATGTTATTTATTATTGTATGTAGTAAATTCAACAACCTGTCACACACGGATCATCGCATAAATCATAACACTTCATCACATCTTGAGATAGATGATAGATCTATATCAAAATAGCTGAATTGTGTTAATTATTTTAGTTGAAATTGAAAATTGTCTTTTTGTCTCTTACAGTAACAAAAAAGACACTTGTGGACACCTATACCAGACTATATACATATATAAATACGGATATAATAAAAGTTTTTGTGTTAAATAACACCTTGACTTTGAACGGTTCTGTAAAATCTGCACCTCAACCCATCTGAATTTCTAGTGAACACTTGCAGCATACCGTTGGAGATGATTTTGTATTGCTCACCTTCATTTCTGTTTAATTGCGTCACATACGGTTATTTATTTTGTTTCCCACACAGAAACAGGGAAAACAGGCAAACACCATGAGGCCCAAAGTTAAAGGTCCTTCTTGCTGTGAGTGTAGTGTCCAACCATGAGCAATATCTTTAAAATTTGTCAAATCAATGCAAAAATGAAAATGACAGTCCTGCAACTTTGAAGAACCCATAGTTCTCTAACTACTCTCCAAAAAGACCAGAGTAACAATATCGCATATGTAATCACTTCACAAACAAAACTATCAATTTAAACTATTCATGTTAACACATAATGGTAACAAAAGAAACAAAACGGCGAGTGACTTATGTATGGTTTTGTTGTACCCAAATACTTTGGTGGAGGCAAGTTGATCCGAGAGAAAATAATGCTTTTATTTTGAAAGACATCGTAAAGCCTGTGCTACCTTAACAGTCGTCAAGCTGTCCGTCTGGTCCTGGATCGAGACCAGCCAGTCAGACTCTTCTGCTCTGTTATCGTCTCATATAACATTGACAGCATGTCAAGTATGCCCAGGTGTTCTTTAACTTCCCCTTACTGCGTAAACGATAGCCAAAAAATTAAGTCATGTTAGCTTGTTGCTAACGAGTTAGCTCGCTAGCTAAGTCGCTAGCAGCGAAGTGTCCCACCGCGGCGCACCTCTCTTACCTCCCGTGGCCGTGGAGGGGTAGGTTGCAGCCGGCTGGACGGACAGATGATAAAACTGTAGACAAAGTGGTGGTCCAGCCGGCAACGTAACTCCTCGGTCCGGAGCTAATGGTTCACCTACGAGCAAAAGGTGAATCTTGCAGGGTCACATTGTCTTGTAGAGCTATGCAGCGCAGAAATAGTCTATGCAAATGCGAGTCTGTCTCAATTTATGACCCCTCACCCGACACCATTGTCAATTTCCTCGTAATAACAAAAGCGACTTCCGGTTGTAATGCGCCAAAACAAAGCGAAATTTGACAAATACAGCTCCCCATAATGCTTTACACTAAATTTCAGATAAAAACTAATTTAAATGAAACGCAACCAGCTCACCTGTTTATATATCTTGAATATCCATACATCCACGTGTTTTTTCATATTCGCTTTTTTTCCATATTTATTCTTTCATTTTGGAAGAGGACTTCCGTCGAAAGAAAATATTCTCACTAAATCTGTCTGCCTTGACGCAGCGCCGCTGAACATTCAAATAGGTTTATCTGCAGATAAAACCGTCTCATCTGCAAGATGGAGGAAAAGAAACTCGTGAAAAGTGTAAAGGACTGCAAGGATTTTCATTTTCTTGTACACTCATTGAACCATGAGGGTAAGATTTATTCGCCCGATTTTATTAGAATGAGTCACCTTAGTCCACCAGGTTCCAAAACTCTCTCCGGATGGTTTATTACGGATTGCTTATGATATAAATCTTACACCAGAAAGTGTCTTGTAGCAATTCAAGCTGTTTCCCCACAGCTCTTTTTACATTTTTACTATTAAATTTTCCCCTGGTCTAGACATACTAGGTGTGGTCGATATCAATACGTTTTTAGTGTTTAATAAGGTTAAAAGAAATTCACATTAAAGTGCTGCACAGACAGCATCTCTGCAATGCCCCCATGAATCAGTTTAAAGGTAACATCTCTCCCCGGTTATCCGTTTGAAATCCACAATTTGAAACCACTGTGTATTTATTTTGTGGATGTGACCATTCTGGACTTTTCTTATTTTTGAATCATTTCACAAGTTGATAGCATTTAATGATAAAATGCTTTAGTTTCTGCACGTCTATACAGGTCTGAAAGTAAAGGTATCAATAAAAACTTAGACCTTTTCAGAAAGTTTCATTCACGTAAAGTTAGGATTATGTCATTTTATTTACCTTCTCTCGTATATTCTCATGATTCAGCTACGCATTTTCAAACTGCACCAATTGTCTGAGTGCTGTTTTTTTTAAAAAACAAGACTTCAATATTTAGTCACGATGGATTCAAATCAAACATTTATCAGTCCTCCCCGAGCTGCAATTGAGTTTTAGCGTTGAGGTCATTGAAGTAAATACAAAGACTTCAATCTAATCAATGTATTTATTACGTTAAGTAAAAATCACAGTGAGCAGCCCTGGACTCTGTCTTACTCTCGGTACGTCTTTATCTGTTCTTCTCTATCTCCTCTGCCTGTGGTCATTATCGTACTTGCTGTCGCTCCGTTAGTCACCGTAGTAGAAAAGTGAGTTGCTGTTTGCTCACTTTGATTTGACTCCCTCCCCTTCAGCCTGTGCCAAGAGGGCAGCAGTAATAAGTGCTGCGTTAAAGAGCCTGATGTGTTCACTCGGTGTGTGTGAGGGCTCCGTCTCCACAGATCGTTGAGGTGTTCGGGGGACGTCCTTTTTTTTTTCATTCGGGCGTTCAGACACATTCGAAAACGGCAGCATGAACTGGGCCTTCCTGGAGGGCCTCCTCAGTGGGGTCAACAAGTACTCCACGGCGTTCGGTCGAATCTGGCTCTCCGTCGTCTTCATTTTCAGGCTCATGGTCTTCGTGGTGGCCTGCGAGAAGGTGTGGGGCGACGAGCAGAAGGACTTCGACTGCAACACACGCCAGCCCGGTTGTCTCAACGTCTGCTACGACCACTTCTTCCCCATCTCCTACACCCGACTCTGGGCTCTCCAGCTGATCTTCGTCACCTGTCCGTCCTTCCTCGTGGTCCTCCACGTGGCCTACCGAGACGAACGCGAGCGCAAACACCGGTTGAAGTACGGCGAAAACTGCGTCCCTCTCTACGACAACACCGGCAAGAAGCGTGGAGGTCTTTGGTGGACCTACTTCTTCAGTCTCATATTCAAGATGGTGGTGGACGGCGTGTTCGTCTTCTTGCTCTTCTACATCTACGAGGCCACATTTTTCCCACCGCTGGTGAAGTGCGGCAAGAGCCCCTGTCCCAATGTGGTGGACTGCTACATCGCCAGGTAGGGCTGAATATTCATGTATCCATCAGTTTATGTCCTTTGACCTCCTGGTTGTGCTAATCGTGTCTGTCCCTCAGGCCCACGGAGAAGAAGATTTTCACCATCTTCATGGTGGTCACCAGTTTTGTGTGCATCCTGCTCACGCTGTGCGAGGTGTTCTATCTGTGCGGGAAGAGATTCTTGGAGTGCTGCGGAGAGAGACGTCGCTCCGGGAGGGAGAACTCCTTTCACATGGTCAAAACCCCTCTGACGGGGAAGGAGAACTCCATCTTCAAAGGGCCCGGCCTGGACGCGGCCAAGATCGACGATGGCAAAGGAAAAGAAGAAGGCAAGCAGGGATCGGCCCCGGCCTACAGCGCCGTGCCCCCCTGAGAGACGCCGTGCCCCCCTGAGAGACGCCGTGCCCCCCTGAGAGACGCCGTGCCCTCCCGAGAGCGTCCTCGGCCAACTCAGAGCCATAACAAAACGTTTACAAAGGTCCCGTCCCTCGTTGATATTTGACATTCTTGCTGAAAATGTAGTGCTCTTTGTAAACCTGTGATCTGAATCGATGAATGTGAATGTCCATGTACACTTTTTCAAGTTATTTGTTTATATTTTATGATCTGTGTCTGGAATATCATGGCTACAAAATAAAAGGTCTTTACTTATCGTGCGTGAGAGCTGCATCTTGTCTATGAAGATATCAAAATAAAACGCAAACACACGCCCCTATTTTTCCCATTTCTGAAGATATTTATCCCTCAATAGATACATAATGTTCAGCCACATTAAATGAGAAATCCTTCGTATGGATCCCACGGGTGGGGCAGATACACGGTGAGAGGTCACGCCGGCGCACACACGGTCGGTGATGGAATGGGAGCAGTGTTGACCCAGGTTGATAAAATGACCACTCCTAATTTCCAGACTACCTCTGAGTCAATCAACCACCTCCTGGATTATTGAAGCGTTCGCCCGTTTCAGAAGGCGAACGAGCGAACACAATAGCCGCTGCTCTGATATTAGCCCTCCGTATCTCGGCTCCAGGTAGCCTACACAAACAAAGGTTAGGCGGTGGCCCTGTTTAATCCTGACTAATGAAAGCCACACAAAGGGCATACCTTTAAATCACAGACGCCTGATGGAACTGATATCAAGCCACCTGTTATGAAATGTGGTGAACGGTCAACACGTGGTGCACGTCGACCAACTCCTCCGCGTTTATTCTGCTTCATTATTGTTCCTAAACTCATCACCCAAATGGTCCATCCTGTCCCTCATCCTGATCAGGATTCCGTTCCCAATACCACGGCAACGATAACTTCAGTTTTAGCATGTATCGATTTTGGATCTCAAACTCTCAAACTCAACATCAGTCGACCGTCGACTTAAAGATGAACCGATATCCACGCACAGACGATTTTATGTTCCAGAGAGAAGTTGGAGGTTTAAAGGGGAAAATCTGGGTGGATGCCAGAACGAGGTGGCCACGCCTCCTCATTATGGCCAAGCATTTATTTCTCCATCCAGCCAGTATCAGGAACCCACTCAAGGAGAGAAGTTGATCAAACTACCTCACGCCACCATGAAGTGACTGAGCCCTCTGTTCTTACGGTAGGAAACCTTTACATCAACATTTGATGTTCGTTTGAATGTTACAGGCTTTGCATCGGAAATCAAAGGGTGTAAAAATTACAAGCAAAACTCTGAAGTAAAGACTGGGAAAAAAAAGTCTGGATGTAGGAGGTCAGAACGGAATGAGAGACCGTTCAGTGTCCAGTAGTCCTCCTCACTGTGGACAGTTGTATGTATGGAATGTCTGATCCAACTACGTGTAAAGACAGTTTGAAGTTCAATCAAAAAGATGAAGGTTTAGTTAAAAAAACAAAAAACAACCCACAGTCCTTTTCACAGGTTCATTTTTCCTCTTTCTTCTTCCTTTTAACCCTTTGAGCACCAGTGAATGCACCGCAAACTTTAAAGCACAGCAGGTCTGTGTCACTTAGGGGATTTTTAATGACGTTAATGGATCTTTTTACATTAGTAATCCATAAAAATAATGAGAAGACGATACAGAAAAGTTGTAAAAAGTCATTTTAAAATCCATTTCTTAACCCAGGCTACTTTTGAAGTGATTTGATTTGCCTTAAACTTCTCTTTCTTCTAGAGGTGCCTGGTTTCATTCTATACAGGTTTACTGATATATTTGATATGGAAACTTTGAAATAACATAAGTAGATAAATAATAAACCTTGAGTTTTATCTGTGGTTCCCTCTGACTGTAAGAGGTTCATGATTCTTGTCTGGACTGTGTGCCTGTTCTTCCTCTCCAGTTTATCCAGTTTACCTCCCACAACTGCAGACAGATTTAAAGCTAAAGAAGCTAGAAGAAGAGAGGAAGTCGGCCACAGGACCAAGCCATGGATTGGAAGTTTCTAGAGGGTCTGCTGAGCGGAGTCAACAAGTACTCCACCGCCTTCGGACGCATCTGGCTGTCGGTGGTCTTCGTGTTCCGGGTGATGGTGTTCGTGGTGGCCGCCGAGCGAGTCTGGAGCGACGACCAGGGACACTTTGACTGCAACACCCGCCAACCGGGTTGCACGAACCTCTGCTACGATTACTTCTTCCCCATCTCCCACATCCGCCTGTGGGCCCTTCAGCTCATCTTCATCACGTGCCCCTCCTTCATGGTGGTGCTGCACGTGGCCTACCGGGAAGAACGGGAGCGCAAGTACAGGATCAAGCACGGCGAGAACGCCAAGCTCTACGACAACCCGGGCCAGAAACACGGCGGCCTGTGGTGGACCTACCTGCTGAGCCTCGTGGTGAAGACCACGGTGGAGATCTCCTTTCTCTACCTGCTCCACCACATCTACGACAGCTTCAAGTTGCCCCCTAAGGTCCAGTGTGACGTCAGCCCCTGTCCCAACCTGGTGGACTGCTACATCTCCAGGCCCACGGAGAAGACCATTTTCACCTACTTCATGGTCGGGGCCTCGGTGGCCTGCGTGGTTCTCAACATCAGCGAGATCTTCTATCTGATCGCTGTCCGAGCCGTGAATCTGAGACAAAGGGGGAGCGCCCGGACCCCGGTCCACACGGGGCTGGACTATGACGGCTGCAAGCTGTGAAAAGCTGGAACTCAAACGATCAAACCTCCTTTTACAAGCTCTGATAGATAAAGATGATCAGACGTTTATTTTTTAATTTTTGTTTTTTTAAATTAATGTAAGAAAAAACAGAAAAAAAAATGTACGTATATCTTATTTTTCCTCCTTTATTCTCTCCTAATGATCTAAAAACAAAATGTTTCCAGGGAGCGGTGAGTGATTAGTCTTAGATTAAATGATCATGGATTTGGGATTATGGTTTTTTTTTTAGGATTATTAACATATAAAAACGACTAAAACTAAATTTAATTGTTTCCTGTCAACAAACCTCTGAAATAAAGAAAATAAAGAAGAAGATCCACGCTGTCATCTGATTTATTTGGACTCTTTCACCGCCTGGTGGCACTAACGAGTCACTACATGATGACGTGAGATTGAGGGCTGTAGGATAATTCCAGATTGATGACAATCCTTCGATAATCCTGAGGTTACCTCCAGTGTTCCCTGTGCATGTGTGGTGATTGATACTATCTATTCCAAGTCATCTCCTGTGTGTGTGTGTGTGTGTGTGTGCTGTTTAAAACCTAATCCACGGTCAAATGTAACATTCTTAATCTACTACCCCACTGTAATCTTGATTTGGTATTTAAAAAAAAACAAAACTGGGTATCTTATATATTATAAGATTTTTTTTTAGGATTAGGATTGAATCTTTTACACGTAATTGAGTAAACTTTATGGAAAACATTTCCGGGTTATTTACTTTGACAGTGACCCATTTAATAATTGAGAGTATTACATAGAAACGGTATAATACCATTACTTTTTTAAAGGTTTGACATCTTTAATCCCACATTTAATAATCTTTATTCCGGGTGTGTTTTGCGGATTTTCACTGAGACTGAAAGTGAATCTTCTGATTGGTTTGAAGCGGCTCGGAGACAGCAGGGAGGAGCCCGGGGTGACGCCCATTCCTGCTCATCTACGTCAAGTTCATGGAATTTTAAGAAACAACGAATATTTTGTCATCATTTGTTTCAAAATAAAAGCATAATATTTGTGTTTATAAAAGCAAATTGCTTCCGTACAGTCAAAGAAAAGTGTAAATCATCTTATTTATTAAACATATCTTCACCGTGCCACACCGTGAGAACTCATATTATGCTTCGTTAGTTCCACATTATGTCTTCCATTTAAAATATGAGCAGGTGATTTTCTGTCTTTTCTAAATTGATGGAATGGCACAAAAGCCGATCGAATGGACAGTGTGTAGATTATAAAATATAAATAAATGAAAAGCGTATTTACGACGAATCATCTGCCGAGAATTTTATTTTGAAAATTCCTAAAATCGGTTCCAAATTCATCGTGTCCTGCGGACTTTTATTTTCTATTTTGCCCGTCCTCTGGCCGACTTCAGTCAGAGGACACTCTCCAAACTCATCCGCTTGTTCCTGATTGTTCGATTTAAACCCATGATGACTTAAGGGGAGATGGCGAGTACAGGTAATCGAACCTGTGGAGTTTACCTCCATGTGTGTCAGGTGGAGGTTTGTCTTTGTCTGGGTGTGGTAATGAGCAGCAGCAGCTTGGAGATGGAGACTTCGGCGTCATCGTGTCAAGTGCTTTTATTCCGAGTTTTTCCAAACTTCTTTAAGTTTTAATGTATAAACTTTAACCCAACGTGACACAGAGCTGATGATGGTCGTGAAACAAACGCCGGAAGTAGATCACAAGGCAAAGTGTTCGATGTGTAAGTGGGTGAATTCCCCAGGCTGGTTCAGAAACTGACTGGTGAGGTCCGAACGTCTTAAACTGTTAGTGAGGCTTCATGGTTATAATAATAATATTTTTTTATTTATTTTGACACATCAGTCGGTCTAAGTTCTCCTCCGTGGGTCTATTTGATCATTAACAGGATTAAAATAGTCCAACTTTTAGGAGACAGTTTTGACCAAACGTGGTGAGACGTTGATTTTTGGTGCAATTTTTTTTAAATGACGTCATTGTGAGATTTAGTTCTTTGGTCAATTGTGTTAAAAGTGTTTTACCAAAAGGAAGGAAATCAAAGCGGGTACCTTGGATGGATCATAAGTTAATTAATTATGGGATGGCCAGCCTCGGTCAGGTCTCGGTGGGGGTATGTGTGTGTTACTTTTCATATGGGATTCACTGTTTCCAGCTTTGTCCTCATAAAATTCCCGATATTTAACTTGAAATGTATTTTTTTGGTCTGGGTGTAAAACAATAAAATCACACTTCTCTACACCGTAATTCTGTACTTTGGGTTTAAATTTAATCGGTATAATTCGCCCTTCATCCCTGATTTGTCTTTGTTGGACTTCACCATAATCTGGTTTTTATTCCTCTTTTCGTCCTCCTGTCCAGCCCCCTTCGTTCAGGGATCCCTGTCCTGTTTGCTCAGCAGCTAATCATTCGTTGCTGTTACATCTGTGCCGTGGTTGTGACCCGGCTCCTGTGTCTCCTGTGTCTCCTGATCGATGGAGAGTCCGTACAAAGTCAACAGAGCGTTGGACTCTGTCGTAACATGGCCTGAACCCACCTCGCCGCTTCCTGTTTAGGTGTCGTGTTTGCTTCGGTTTCACTGCCTGGAGGTTTAAAGACCTGTTCCTCCTCCGTCCTTGTCTTCCACAGACGTGTGTTGTTCCAGTCTGGAGGATCCCAAGACCCTGATGAAAATGGGCCTGAGCACGGTCCTCGTCGGACACGTCAACTTCCTCCTGGGAGCGCTGGTCCACGGCGTGATCCTCCGACACATCAACCTCCACAAGCAGGCCCGGGCCATGGAGTACGCCATCTCCAACGTGGTGGCCATCGCCTGCGGCCTGGTGGTGAGCGCGCACTGACCCGAGGTCGAACCGAACATCACCGGACCTCATGGTCATATTACAGGACATGTTTTCCTTCTATTTTAAGACGGAGACAAACGGAAGACGGCAGCCGGTTTCTTCTTCATTCCTTCCTCGTTTCCCTAAGCAAATGAATTTGGCACGATCCCTCATTTTAGAACAGGAAACGCGTGTAAATCACAATATTCTACCTTTTACAGGACGTGAAGCCTAAGAGCCAGTCTGCTGTGTTTGCGTTGTGTTGTTCAGGCTCGACAAAAACAACTCTCAGAGTACCCAAAGGTGCATAAACACATATTTGAAATTCCTTCAGCCAAACCCGGCTCAGGTGCTGAGAGAGGAGAAGAGCTCAGGATGGAAAACCATTGTTGGAGGATCCAGAATGTTGGTGTGGACGTGGGAACAATGGAGCGCCATGTCAGTTTTGCGTGGATCTTATCTCTCTTCTCTCTCTCTCTCTCCACAGGGCATTATTGTCGGCATTCTGTCTATCGTGCTGTCCAAAAACAAGAAGAGTCGAGCCTTGGTGTGTATGAATGTTTCATTTTTCCTCATGTTGTCATCTGAATGCGGTGTGTTGTGACAGTTCTGTTCTCTCCCCTGATGGTCTGTCGTTTGGATCTCTCTCTGTCTCTCTCTCTCTCTCTCTCTCTACGCTCATGGCGAGATAATGGTTTCTGTTGATGGTATTGTTTCTCTCTCTCCCTCTCTCCCTTTCTCTCTCTCTCTCTCTCATACTTTCTTTTTGGAGCTTGAGCCTGTCTCTCTCTCTCTCTCTACGCTCATGGTGAGATAATGGTTTCTGTTGATGGTATTGTTTCTCTCTCTCTCTCTCTCTCTCTCTCCCTCCCTCCCTCCCTCGCTCTCT
>OMNV01005763.1:9771-30108 GCA_900303265.1 Brotula barbata | reverse complement strand
CCCCCCACAGACTGCAGATCGTAGCGAAGAAGTTCACAAACCCCAGCTGCATTTTATGTGAGCGATTATTTGTTACGGAGTCCATCTGCAGCGGTGCATAAATGGCCGTCTGCAGCCCAAGGAACGAACGGCGGCTCTGCCTACTGTAGGAGAATCAACTGGCTGAGCTCCAAGTGTGTCATCTAGTCCACGGAGAGAAAGGACGGAGGGATGGACGGACGGACGGACGGACGGACGGACGGACGGACGGACGGACGGATGAAAGGACGCCTTGACACGCTTGTTTTCTCCTCCTTGTTACAGGCGCTCGTGTGTTATCGAGAGCTTTGGTCGGCCGAGCTACGCTTTGTATTCGACGATAGTCCGCCCGGCAGCGCTAATCGCCTCTTAATTCTTGCGTTTTCCCAATCCGTGCGCGTGCATTTCAATCAAATAGGTGCTGCTGTCCAAAAATAGTGCTGGCGGCACAGCCTAGAGAGACGGGCTGTCAGTCTCTCTGTCTGATCATGAGCTATTATCCTCTCTGCCCACAGACAGGAGAGAGAGAGAGAGAGCCGCACCAGAGTGTCGACGTGATCGTGATCAATACATAATCACTTTCCTGTCACCGCCGCGGCACTATCAGGGGACGGCCAGCCTCGCCGTCCGGCCATTTTAGACAAAAAAAAAGGCCTCGGCGTGCCAGCTTTCTGACCTAGAAATGCGGGAGGGGGCGGGGCGGCGTGGAGGCAAAGCCTGGACTCATCTAAATATCACGGCCATAAAACGCATTATTGCGTTTTCACCGTGCTTGGGTTTATTACATTAGCTGCAATGTGCTGTTGTGAGAAGCCGAACGAGAGGAGACAAACTGATCAACACCACAAACGGCAGTCTAGCTACTCATACATTTAATAGGAGTCATTAACCTCTAATTGGAATGCATCCTGTGTTTTTTTTTCCTCCTCACAATAGACCTTTCATTATTTTTAATCGTGTCAGTTCACTTTTGTTGACACTAACCAAATTATTTGCTGAAAACAAGTGTAAAAATAAGGAATCAGACGGGTTGCAGCCGAGGACCACTCAGCTAATGAGGTTACAAACATGGGAAGATTTTATTCTTTTCTTCTTGTTAATGTCTGCCAATGCAGTATATCTCAAAATTTAAAGCAGGAAACATGAGTTGGACAAAAATCATTCTGGATTTGTGAATTTTTTAGCATAACAGAATCCTGTCGATTAACAATTAGCCTTGTTTATATTTACTATGGAGAAATTGTTATATTACTACATGAAACATGGAATACTTCAGAAAATAAGATAAATAAATAGTAGCACATGCAATTAAAAAAAAAAAATCCTATCTGAATATTTCAGATTTTTTTTAAATTTTTTGATTGTATTTATTTTGCAGGGATTCACTGATACCAACATTTGGTTGAAGAAAATTTGTATCAAAGAAAACCGTGTTCTCGATTCACTGTGCACGAATTTGCACAAATTTGGTTTAAGAGCAGGTTGTGTTTCTTTTTTCCAATTCTATTGGTGAGACGTACAAATGTCACATCTGAACGGTATGGATCGCATTTACGGCGGTTTGTACACGTTGAAGAGTCTCAGAAAGAGCGAGCAGGCCCGACGTGGTTGCGTTCGGTGTCAGAGCTGCGGTAATTGCATGACCTTTATGAATCAATAGATTTCATTTCTTTGTGAATGGAGATTGATACACTATTTACAATAACTGTAAATTTATTAGAATTGGCCTTCTAATGTCTTATGAATGTCCTTATCAATGTATTGGAATAAGTCATAAATATGTGGTAAAAATAAGTGTGAATATGGAGATTATATGGTATAAAAAACAGATCCAAGTTTAATTATAGTCCCTGAAATAGATTTTTACATTATGGAAACAACCAAGTCAAACTGTGTTTCACAAACTCCAACAAAACGACACACACACAAAAAAAATGGACTGAGCCTGTCATCATTTTCATGACTTTGAGATAAAGGTAAATTATATAATGATTAATATTGATCATCATCATCCAGACCTCCCATCTAACCACCAGGAAGTTCTAATTCCTGCTTTGTGTATTCCTTAAATTCCAAGATATTCTTCAATGAAATTAATGTGCACCACGTGCTCCTTGAGAGCCCGATCCCCCTCGTGCCCCAGAGTTTACCTGTTAACCAGCTGGTGGCAGGGAAACAACAAAAAAAAAAAGGAGGAAAAGATATTTTGTCTGTGGGAACGAAGGGGGAGAATCTCCTCCTCGTTCTCGTGGAGTTTAGCCGCGTTTCTCCAGCAGCGCGCTGAGCGAATGAACCAAAACCAAAGGCGAGCGCTGCATTATTTAGGCCAATCCTGAGCGCGGAGACAGAAGACAAAGCTTGCTCCGGTGACTCACGCGGTCTGAATAATCCGGATGTCTTTTGCCGTTTAACTTTCCCCGTCGTGCGAGCGGCCTTTTCTGCAGCATTACGCCGCGTTGAATGCAGCGCTGCGCTCCTTTTCTCCATTTATCTCCCGTCCCTCCCTCTCTTTTTCGACCCCCACAGCGTAAAGCCAGTCAGATATAAACAGTATTGTTTTACCCGGGTAGGGCGCACGGCGGGGCGCCGTTAGCCCCGCGCGTCACGCGGCCCCCGGCTCTCGGCACGCCTGTGATATCCCCTCTGTATGGCTCGGTGCCTGCATGCATATGGATGCCCCCTGTCTTCTACCCTTCACGCTTCTGAGCTGGTCCAAGCCGAGCAGATATGAGCTGCCATCCACGGCGGGAGGAAGGGTATGAAAGACAGAGACAGAATTCGAGCATCAGTAAACAGACTGCAATAATAGATTCTTTTGAGCGATTATAGGTACGATGGTACTTGAGCTGAGTGTGCATCCCCGCGGTGCTCTTTGCCGGGTTGTAGTAAGCACGCTGAGTGTGGATTCTGGACAGCTACTCCTGCAGCGTGTGTGTTGCGGATCGTCTTACGCGGAGAGCGGCGTGTGTGCGTCGTGTGTTTATACGTTCGACTCAAAGCGTTCTATTTTGCACATTAATTGTGTTTAATGAGGAGCCGACAACCGTCTCAGTGAACGGAGTCAGACGACAGAGTGCGGTGTTTGGTTTCCCTTTATCGTCCGTTTATTTATGTCACTTTTACTCATGTTGGCAAATACATACATCAAGATCTTCAAGATGTGAAAAGTAGCAATGTGGTATGATTCACCCATCATTTCCTGTTAGTGCCGCGTGGTAACGTAGATAAACGGAGAGCAGAAACGCGCCGCTGCTGAGTGCGCAGTCTAACGGCCGGGCCTTTCAAAATAAAAGCCCCTACAAACGTAATTCCCTGCATGTGTGGGGAATTTATAGCATCCAAATGTAAATGTTTAGCTGGTCCTTGTGGAGATGAATAAAATGTTCACATTAAGATGATTTTGCCTTAACCGTGCCTCTGTTGTGTTTTCTTTCCTTTCCTTGGCGTGTCAGCTGGAATGTTGGTGCTTTTGTTTCATTCCTGTTGGATTATACAGTGGTGTATCCCTACTGCTGTCACTTCGACAAAACATCACACAATGGATTGGAGTGGAATGAAATGGAATTATCTCCCTGTCACCCTGCAGTGTACAGTAAATGCTCCCCTTCCTGCGTTGCTGCTACAGCTGTAAATGAGCTCTTTGTGATGGCTCAAAGCTACATCTTTATGTCCTTTACCATTTGATTATTCTTGCTGTTTCTCCGAGGAAATAAGCATGTGGCACGCATGAAGCTTTGCACAAGAACCCTGTGTTTCAAAAACATGCGTCGGTGTCCTTCCACAGCCATTGTGTGGCACATCAGAGCACATCCTGCAATTTATCCCCGCTATGGTTCAGGGAAGATTCCTATTGATTTCCTATCACTGAGCCACTGTACCCAGTAAATGGGAAGTCTGCGTCCTATTATTCCTTTGAGTTTATGAAAAAAAAAATAAAGCTTGGCCTCCATGTCTTTATTGTTGTCGCCGCTATTTGGATTTAGCTAAGCATTAGCCGCAAAAATGGTACATTTTCTGCTAACAAAGGTCACGCACAACCACTCTTTTTTTGGCCGTCTGCTCGAGAGCAGGAAACAGAGACGGGAAGCGGAGGGATGTTATGTTGTGAAAATCTGCACATAAAGAATATGTCTTAGGTAATAAAGTGGCCAAGGAAATTCTGGACAAATCTTGTTACATATGTAATTCCTCCTCGCTTGACTTTTGTTCGTAGAAAGCGTTCCGCGCGATCGTCCCTCGCCGTTTGCGCGCGTTGTCTCGCTATTGTTGTTCGCCACAAAGCTACAGGCCTCGAATAAAAGCCACAGACAATATTCCTCCTACAATTGTTTCTGTGCCTGTTGCCTGGCCGAGAGCTGCGCCCATTTCTGCAGAACGCCCCCCAAAAAATGTCTGCACATTATCAAGGGGAATGCTGGGCTAATCTGCACTGATTTGAAACCTGGACCAAAACACAGGCTTTCCTAATCCCTCATTTTTATCGGGGGTGGTGCGCAGCATTTTGCTCCCGCGGGAGGGAAAGAAAGAGGAGCTATTTCATGCTCCACCAATTCCACTGTTTTTATGAAGATTTTGTCCTACCTGCTACTTCCCCGGTTCAATCCATAACTGAATTTATAAAGTCTGTTTGCAGTAGTTAGACACCTTTTAGAAGTACTTTTCATAATTAGGCTGCCTTCTCCTTCTGTAGTACTAGTAATTTAACTTTGAGGAAGATAAGCCGCTCTATCTCTGGGGGGGAAATGTGCAATTTCCTCAGCTGTCTCTCATTTTATTCATTTGACAATTGGCAAACACCTAAGGCATACATGATATAACTCGCCTCCAAACAGCGCTACGCCAGCCCAGCCGTTCGGATTATTACATGCGTACATGCAGTAGGTGGGAGATAATTGATATCGTTATGTTTTCTTCCATTCTGTCAACCAATTTGTGTGACATTTTATTTACTTACACGATGAAATTCCCACATGAGATTCGTACACTTGGAAGGGAGAGGAGCTGTTAATAGGGAAACGGAGATAACGACATGCAGATATGTTACTCTGTATGTTGATTTGATGTAATGTGTTTTTCTTTTCTTTTCACGTTGCACTGATAACTTTGCGAAGTATGTGCAGCTCATATATAATATAGAACTATTGTCTTATTTTTAGTACCTTTTATTCTGTGCTAGTGGTGAATAGAACCAAACATTATTTTATTTCTAAGTCCTACTACTGGTAAAAAGTATCATATGAATAGTTTGAATTAATATGCATAGTTCTCGTATTGGATTGATTGATTTATAACAGCACGAACTCTTCTGTGGTCTCAGACTTTTGATTTCACGATTTGATGATTTCGATGTGATCGTTCCCCAATGCTGTTAAATCACGGATACGTTAAAGATTTGTGTTTCACGAGCATGATAGTGAAACGTAAGTAAATAAAAATCTTAGAGTTGGAAACCAGGGGTTTTCACCCAACAATGTCACATCAGCACTTTTGGAGAGTTTGACATGAACTAATCGCAACAGAATGAAGTGATTCAGTCAGAACAGATATCGAGACATGAAGTCTGGTAGCTAGAATGGAAATACAACCGTTTTCCCTTCAGTCTCACGAGACTCTAATAACTGAAGTCATCAGAGAAATGTAGAGCAGTAAAAGTCTAATATTTATTATAGTCAAGCTCTAATAGTGGTGAATGAGCAAAAATTCTATGTGCAGCATCATCAAATTAACATAGAGTAGTTTTGCCCGAGAGAGAGAGAGAGAGAGAGAGCAAGAGAGAGAGAAAAGAGGGACACACACCCACCCACCCACACACACACACACACACACACTGCATCATTGATCGTCGATGATTTAAACACTGCTTGAGGTGTAAGAAGTGGTATGAAATTTACAAGGTAAGCTTTGGCAACACAACAGCGAGGGTCATCATAAGACTATGAATTACTTGAGCACCTCTGTCTCAGAGGAGCACTTGAGGCTCCCTCACTGTGAAATAATTGGGTTGCAACAGTGAAACTGCTTCCCTGGTTGGAGTGCAAAGGTGGCATTTGCTTTGTTTTGTTGTTACAAGACCGCAGACACGGTTCTCACTATTAATCAATGGCAGACATGTGCGGCTGATAGCGTGCGGATGAAGATGAGTTTCAAAAAAAAGTCTTGCGTGTGGATCTAAGGGGCGAATTAGATGTTCGTCTGGTGAAATGCTTCTTTTTTTTCTACGCGCAGAATAAATCATCTTCTTCTGTGCTTTTGGTGCCTTGGCACACGTAATTATCCCCGGTGTCAGTGCTTCACCATTTTTCATGTCTCTGTCCAAGACTTCCCATATAGCTTTGATTACCTGCTGCTTCGCTTTTTGTGGTTTGCCAAATTGTTCAAGGTTCCTGTCTAGCATTCACGTTATCGTAGCAACCCCGGACCCAGGTCCCACTGTACTTTGCCCCATCTGGTTGAGATAATTCTTTGCTGAGATTGTTTGAATGAGATTTTAAATATCCCTTGATTTTGTTTTGACTCTTGTTGAATAGGAATCTTGTCTTGTTGTGGTCTGCTGAAGTACTTGTAGGGCCATCAACAGACAAAAGGTGTCTAATTTTTTTGTTTGGACTGTAAGATTTTGCAGGAAATGTGTTTGAATCACATCTGACGAAGCGAGTTTGTTTTTACATGCAAAAATCATAACGAGCTCTCGGAAACCTTTCGTCGGTGTGCAGACGTAGTTCAGGACCTCACGTCTCTGTGCCGCGACGCAGAGATCAGACGGCGGTCTTATAACATAAACAAGTACTGCCAGCTCGTTGCTCATTGTCAGCACTTTTCTCTGTTTTTTTCATACTCCCTCCGTCTCTTGGGCTCCTTGTCCCTTCTCCTTCATACCTGGATCCGATGAGGACGTTCTGTTAGTCACCTTGAATTCAGAAGGTTCACTTTAACTGTGTTGATTCCAGGTTTTCAAGTTTTTTTTTCCACAGACCTTGTTTTCAGTGACTCACACAGAGACGTAGATTTAATCGCTCTCCTGGAAACATCAACAAGTTTAATGAATAATCTTTCTTCTGCTACCGTGAGTATTGTGGGTGTGAAGGTGATAATAATAATAAACTTTATTTATACAGCACCTTTCACAGCTTAGCTACAAAATGCTTCACAACACAAAATAAGACACATGAAGAATAGTCCAAAAATAATACAGCATGAGGTAGAATGAAATAGGGGATTCAAAAATAATTAAACATGATCAATAATGTAAAAAAAATATATAATAAAGTGATTTAAAAAGTGATTTAAATAGCTGACGATAAAATGTGGACCCCAGGTCATAAGATGGCTAATGGAGTGTGTCATACAGTTAAGATTCAAAGTATATGTACATTTAAGGCTAGGCGAGTTTATCTTTATTGCACCATTAGGACACAAAGGCAATCCAGAGTGCTTTACAAAGGCATAAAGACATTAAAACAAGAGATTACAAATCAAAGAATTTAAAGGAGAATTAAAAGGAAAGCACACAAATGTAGAAAATGGAATAAAAGCCCTTTAAATTCTCAGTTATACATCAGAAGAAATCATCCTATCTCTTCAACCTTGACATATCTTTGTTTATGTCTATTATCCATTATCTTTTAAGAATTGTGGCAAATTTTCCTCATCGTTGAAGAATCTCGTAAAACTTTGTCTTCCCACCGAGGCTTTAACCAAGGATTATTCGTGATGATGGCGATGTTACATCATTTCCCAGATGACATAATTATCCCATATACCAGGCCCCAGAGTTTAAGGCACCTAAACTCTAAACGTTTACATCACATCTAACCTACATAAGGATCATCTCCTCCCTGAAACTATATTTGATATCTATTACAGCGACTGGTGGACAGAGCGAAATCATGATGCAATTATTTATGACTACACAGGCTGCTTCGAGAGGATACAGAGTGTTTTTCACATGATGGGACTGGTCTGATTCGGTGGTAGTCTGAGCCTTTCATGTGCCGCAGCCTTCCAGAAAAGCCCAACTCCCACCATTGAAAAGGGGCAGATGGTGACATCACGTGTCAATAGCTGTCCGCACCCATCCTCGGCCAACACTGGGGGCCAAGAGGCGACAAGGACCTACTATGATTGGTGAATTGGATTTTCAGTAACAGGGTGAAAAAGGGGGGGAAAAAATGAAATATACACACACTGGATACATTCAAAGTTTCCAGTGTTGATACATGCATCAATTTAGGTTGACATCTGCAAACGTGCTACATAGTAGATGTTAAGATTGGGAGAAAAAGGTGCAAAAATAGATCCGTTGCTCTTTATTTGGTACCGGTGAAACCCAGCGGTTGGCTCAGTTTAAGTAAGAAACTTATGAACAAATCAGCCTTATCATAAACTGATGACGGTGCTTGCTATCATGGGTCTCATAATGTCTCCATAAATGTTGACTTTTGGCACTTGGCTCTAGATATTGGCTGCATCATCATCATCATCATCATCATCATCAGAGTGAGGATGACAGACTCTTGCGTACACTTACTGTAGCAGTTCCTCACTGCGTTCGTAAGAGAATTGGAGAAGCACCCTGATGAAGTCGTTTGCTGGCGTGTTTCCTATGCATCACCAGACACGACCTGCTCGAGTGAAGGTAGCTTAGGTGTACCAGAGGTGTCACACTGACCTTTTGGAGGTATGGATCTTTTTCTGGGTTTGTGCTTCGCACTGTGAACGGGAGACTTGGGTGAGCTTCATAGTGTGCACGTTCTTAAGGTCTGTGTGTGTTCGCCGGCACAGCAAGTCTGTTTTCAGACAAGCCAAACACATTGAAGGACCCCACTGCACCCCTTCTTCAGAAAGGAGAGATATATAAGAGATATATAAATGTAGCTAATGCCTGGCAGACACAGATCAGGGTTTTGCCCAGGTTTGTTTATCTTTGCTGTCCTGTTGTATACTGTCATTGTTTTCTCCCTTTTATTGCCAAGCCCAACGTTCTGCTGAGTAGAATAAAGACCGTGTTATTTGATTGGGTCTGACATTATCGCATTGTTGTGACAGAGTCCCACCAAGAGGTATAAACATCAGTCTATGACCCATATGCCTGTAGAGCTGCGCCTGAGGCCATAATAACCACTTCTATGATCGCACGTGGTGCCAGTCAACAAGTTTCCATGCTGATCCAGCGAATCCTGACACGGATGAGAAGGGCCCACATCGTGTTAAGACAGTTCCCCTCTGATTGGCACAAAACATATAAATGGAGACGTGTGTCAAAGTCATAGAAATAATAGAGTTTTGACGCTGATCTCACTCTTTCTGCCACACAGGTACCCCAGTCACACGGGTAACAGCTACGGATGCTGATGATCCAGTTTACGGGAACAGTGCTAAACTGGTCTACAGCATACTGGAAGGACAACCATATTTCTCTGTGGACCCCAACTCTGGTAAGTTGTTACTTGTCCCACATTATCCTGTCTATAGGTAATAAGCTGATCCACCTACACATCTGAGGAAGCGGTGACGGAAAGGTGCCTGTCGCTGCACAGGTGTTAGAGAGAAAAGCAACACTGGAGATTCGATCACAGCTGATGGATTACAAATCCAATACATCACCAGAAGTTATTGTTTGCTTTTCCTTTTTTTAAAACAATCTGATTGTTTGTGAAATATTTACGGGGATTATTGATGTTCATGCGTGATAGTGCTCACTTCATGAATGCATCCTTTCGAGAGATTCTGCTACGGATTGCCTCTTAATCTTTATACTCAGATTATGCTGCATTATCCAAGAAGGGTTCGATTGAGTACATCTGGACTCGGTGGAGGACCTTGAAGACGTTTCGCCTCTCATCCAACGGACTTTTTCACTTCTTCAATTGCGCTCCATTCACCTTGGATATTATGGACATTACACTGTAGTATGTTTATTAGACGTATGCACTGGTAGAAAGTTCAATGAATATAGAAGTAATTGAAATTCAAAGATTTTGTGCGGTTTAGGAGGTCTGTGAAGGTTCTGAGTCGTCCAGGTCATGGTTTGCTGAAAAGGGTTGAATTGAGGGCAAATGGGCTTAATAGAAGATACTTGAAGATGTTTTGCCTCTCATCCGAGGGGCTTCTTCAGTTCTAACTGATAGTCCGAAGTCCCACGTACTTCATTGCCCAGGTCGTCGATACTACTTGGTTCGTTAGTACTCTTGGCAACCGTCGTTGAGAATCATTAGAGTCATCTGAGGCCAAATGTAAATGACCGTCGTTAGGGCTGCCACATAAGGCCAAATGTGGGCAGGTGTTAAGTCCCCTGGGAAGAGATTAAAGGACAGGATTATAGCTGATACGTGGTGTCGTAAACCCCCTCCCCTCTTGAGAGGTGTTGTTTCGACTTTTACGCAAGATACCTCCTTCACTCCTCTGTGGTAGGAGATTCATTTGGGTGCGTCCGAAAGGATGGATCAATGAAAATACGGGGGTGTCGACCGATTCGTGGTAGGAAGACGTGCTCCAAAGATGTCTACTTGTGTGGCCACATTTTCTGCCAAAAAATATCTGTCATCCCTCGTCGGGCGCACCTCTCCTGTGCTTGTCACGCAAGGCTAGGCACCAAAAACCCTGGTGGAGTTTCACAAAAAAGCAGACAGAAAAATATCACTGCGGGAGCAAAATCTGGACTAGGACAACTACGCCTGCACGAAACCAGAGCCCCACAACCGACCACATTTAAACCGTTTTCATAGATGGCAATTCATTAATGCAGATTAATTTAGCTCTCAAATAAGAAACTGAAAGAAATTAAATAAAACATTGTCATTGTCAAGTCATTCTTACAGACCACCCGCAATACTTCCATGGACCACCAGGCCTACAGGTTGAAAACGCCCAAGTTTCTCCTGGTTCTCTCTCAGGATTAAAAAGCTGCCTAAGATAGTGTAGGAATCCGTGTGTCATCCTCAGTTAAAATCCGCATGACTGCTTCTCCATTTTTGCCGCGACTCTGAGCCGTTCGGTCAGCGCTGCCCGTTAAAAGGAGAGACGGAGTGACAGAAGCGTCTGTTTCAGGAAGCACACAGATCCTGCAGATGTGGCCAGCAGGTGGGGAAGCAGTTACATCTCCTAACCTCGTTCCATTTCAATAAGCCTTTAGGCCCGACATTATCAAACACGTGCTAAAAAAGGACCTGACAATGTTGTCTACAACTTAAACGCTGTGTAATATCGGGGCCGCCGGTGACACAACCCATCTGTCTGTTGGAAGGCGTGAAGATTATCACCGTGAAGGCCTGCCGCTATCTCACCGCATTCCTTTACAGCAATGCATCTTTTCATGTTTGAAAACACAAATAGGCTCAGACAGGGATTTCTGGGTGTGTTTCACTGTAACCTGGGGGCGTGTTTTTAATTTAACACGGTATAATAAATTATGAGTGTGAATATGCACACAAATTAAAACCCACTCAAATCGCAAGACGCACATTCTGCTCGGTTCTGTTGTCGTTGTTGGCTCAGCTGGATTCCACGGCTGGCTTTGCAACTGCAAGGCTACGAGGAATTTATTGGGAAAATTCTCAAGTTATGCGAGCATCCTGATATCAGCCGAGCGTTGGAGTCCCCACGACTGAATTATTTGTTTACGTCAGCTGGGTCTCCAAATGAGCACATACATGCAGAAAGATAACGTCTTCGCGTTATAAAAACTATAACTTCCTCCTGTCATGGCGAGGGATCTTTAACAATGTCATGATGCATGAAGTTATCCTCAAACATTCCAGATTGGATTGAAATCTGCCGTCTTTAATTGCTTTTTGGGACGACTTTTCGCATGTGTCTGTAAGCAATGTGATTAAATAATGGTGAAATTGCATTAATAAGAAATGAGATGGAAATTGACTGCTCGCAATTTGGAAAACAGCATCCAATAAACAAGCTTGAAGATGCGCGTGGCAAGATTTATGTGCATAATTAGGAGAAACACTCACTCCGAGACTTCAAAATTCCGCTCATCCTCGGTGCAATAGGTGTCACGGCGTCTGCGGCGGGAACGCCGTCGCAGAATGTGCAGCGAAAAGACAATTCGAAGATTAGCATTCGTGCTTTGTGTGATTACGGAGCACATGCAGATGGCTCATTCGAGTGAGCCAGATGTTTTAATGAATGTTAATGAAAAATAAAAGGTAAGGGGAAAACAACCATTAGGATGCGTTTGACACTAGCGACGCCACACTGGAAATGAAAAGCCTTGGATAAATAAATAAACAGCGTGCCCTAATTCATCACTTGGCTAATGGTCGATGGGAGAAAAAAAAATAAAAAGTTGAGGCAAATATCTATGGAAATGAGTGTCTCTCCTCCCCGTTCAATGATTAGGAATTAATTTGAATAATTAACGATGATCAACAGAGATGAGAGTGTTGCTCGGAGCCGGATGAGTGGAGCATGTGTCTGTGTGCGCGCGGGTGTTTGAGCACAAGCGAACCGACTGTTGTTGTTGCGTTCCTGTTGCTGTTTGCAGCGTCATTTGTTAGCGTGTGGTACGCCGCGCTAAAGTCAGACGACAGACGAACGCTCGGTGACAACGGTGACCCAAGATGTGCGTTTTATGTGCATAGTAGGTGTGTTTTACATGAGTACTTTGACGTCGACTCATGACCATATTTGTCATGCCGCTGCAGCTACAGGCCAAACACCGAGTGCGTCTACGATACTTAGCGACGGTTAGCAATGCGCTCAAACATGCATTCATACAAGCTGGAGAGAGATATTCAAACAAAAAACAACAAAAAAAAAACCAATATTTGTCAAAGTGATCAGAGTGGCGGTCTGGGACGGCGTCCACTCTGAAGGATAAATCTGAAAACGCATCTTTTTTCTCAGTTTTGCCCAAAAATTTCATCCCCCAAAAACACTCAAACTCTCAACAACACAAAAATCAAGTGTTTTTAAAACTGGATGTGAATTTTGTGACCAGCATTGTTATTGTTCAATGCAGCATTTGTTTTGTTCCCTAATGGGTCCTCACATATTCCATTCAGATGATCAGTATTGGCTGTGACCTCCAAAAACACAGCTGACTCTGACATTGTTGTACATCTCCGAGGAAAAATATTTTTCGACAACAGACACTGCAGGCGCAGACAACACCCCACCCTAACCCCTCCCACGGCTTCATTTGTGCACATTTTCTCACAGTCTGGGGCGGCACAGGACTACGGCAGGGTGTCATGCCAAAGCCGAGCTCTTATGAGGGGTTTTATATTCATTTGATGATCCTGCGGGCCTCTGTTTCCTGAGTGGATTATCCGTATATGCCAGTGCTGAGCCCTTTTTATATTCAGCACCGTGGCAGAGTCAATAAGGTCCATTCTGCATACAATATTCAAGATTATACAAGACAGACAGCATAATTCACACTCAATCAGAATACAAATGACTGCAGACAGCGGCACAACACATCGCAAAACAAACACAGCTGATTTTCGGCGCCGGGGCTGACTCAGCCGCGAACGCCACACCGTGCTCGCACAGGGTCGACTCTCTCCCAAAATAAACCTGCTGTGAATTCTCGACTCGGTATGGAGATGTTGTTTGGTAAAGTCACGCTCTGGAGTCGTGTACGGCGGCGGCGGTTATTACGCTTTGCTTCTCTTTGTGCGTGCTGGTGTGTAGATCAATAACGTGACATTAGGCCTGTTTACACTTGGCGTGAATGTGGATTAACGCCCTCTGACCTCTCCCCACCTCTTCAGCCACCATAAAGATCGCCCTGCACGGGATGGATCGAGAGATGAGAGAGGAGTACCTGGTCGTCATTCAGGCGAAGGACATGGGAGGTCACATGGGCGGCCTGTCCGGGACCACGACTGTCACGGTCACGCTAACAGACATCAACGACAATCCGCCAAAGTTCTCCAAAAGTAAGAAAACTTCTTAAGGTTGACAACAAATTCATATAATTCCTGTCCCCCTTTTTTTTTTTTTTTGATATCATTTCTACAAAGTAAAACGATGTGTGTACCCTCAGGTCTGTATGAGTTTGTCATCCCTGAGGACATACCGATTGGGAAAACTGGAGGCAAGGTGAAAGCAAATGATAGAGACATCGGCGAAAATGCCAAGTCGACATACAACATCATCGAGGGAGATGACAGAGGAGTGTTTGAAATTACTACAGATACACAAACTCAAGAGGGGATTCTCCGGCTGAAGAAGGTAGGACCTGTAAAACTGCTGGAGAGGACTAAATGTTCCGATATACACCGGTGCACAAAGACGCCGTGCAAACCGCAGGTTACGGATCTCAGCCCGCAGAAATTTACAGATTAAGTGTCATGAACCGTTAACATAACACGAGGAAACGTAGCTCGGAATGCTAACGCACGTTAGCATTTAGCCCTGTTTGTCAAAGCGACACCAAAAGGCCTCCTTTAGAGTAAAAACAAACCAAAGGGGAGAAATTGACATTTGAATATTTTTTTAGTTTGGGGGTTGTAAACCATCCAATCACGGAGCAGCGTGCACACCACAGAGTATCTACACAGACAGAGAAGATTCTTTGTTTGTTTGTTTATGTTTAGCTGCGTTCACTGGTTTTACGCCTAAAAACCCGAGAGTTCGGATTGTACCTGCCAGCTCTGTTTTTTGGTTTTCACACGGTTTAATGTGGCATAATTCGCACATTGAGCATCAGTGCAGCAAAAAAATACACGTCATGTACCCACACACACCATGCTTACGAACCGACACAGAAGTAATGATTCATAAATGAACCGAGCTCCAGAGTTCACGAGACATCAATGCTGTGTTTCCTCATATCTACCGATAAAACACGGTAACGTCCAATTAGCATGTACATGAACATTTGAAAACGAACCATATTACCTATCCAATATGACATGAAATATATATACAACATACAAAATATCCATTATTCATACGTTAATATTCATCATGTCAGGGTTGAACTTGTGGGCTGGAATATGTCCTCAATAAATGCTATGTTTACAAGATACCATGCTACACGCTAGTACTACACACTGTACTCTGATGTAAATAATCTAGTATTTTAAGCAGTAATGTGCGGAATTATTGACTTAATACTATACAAAAGCAGAAATATGAAGCAGTGTTAGGAGCCAATGTAATTCCTGATGAGCTACAACGTGGCAATTTAAAGTAGGACAGCTAACAAATGGAAAACAGGATTATTAGCATAATGCGCGCGTGTATGACTTATCAGTCGCCTCTCAGAGATGTCAGCGATGGGTGTTTATGTTTGCATTTACATACACATTTAGAAATCAGTCCTGGTGCCACGAACCAGACGGAACCATCTGCTGTTTTTCCCCCCCCTCATATTCTTCATTTCCACTTTGCGTTGCGTCGTGGGACAATAGTTTCCATCATCGGCGCACTCGAACCCAGGCTGATGAATGTTGACCGAGATGAGACGGTGTACGCCGATTCGGTAAAATGCTGTCAGACTCACAATTAGCGCTCATTTGGGACACAGCTCAGGGTCCCGGCCAAACACTCCCTCGCTGTGGGACTGGATCGATGTCTTAAAACGCTGCTCCCCGCATGTGGCACAACTTTCTGCCACATGCAGGGAACTGAGGCAAGGTAGACTTTATTCACTAAATAAATGAAACACGGAGCAGTGGAGCTATATTTAAACTTCAACGGGACACGTAAAACAAAAAAGTCGCTTTGCAGCTCTGTCGTTTCTAAAAGTCTCTGTCTGTCTGTCTACCTGTCTGTCTGCACTGTCTGTCCCTCAGAGTAGAGTACGTGTCTGGCTGAAACGGAGGATAAATAGATGAGAGCTTAATTATCAAACCACACACAGCTGAGTGCTTAATTAGCAATCAGGTTCAGTTGTCAGAAACAGCCAGTTACACACACCGTCAGTCCGTGCTTAACCACACCCACGTCACACACCGACCTCACTTTTTGTAGGTTTGCTGTGTGTGTGCGTGTGTGTGTGTGTGTGTGCGCTACACGTCGAAGTCAACATCCAATTTCGTACGTTTTTAGCGACTGTCCAACCCTCGTTCTGACTTTGGTTTCATTCCATTCACCATTAAAGCAGATGGATCGAAGCTAAAGTTACATATTGTAGTACATAATGAACGTGATGGTACAAATCCGCGTGTGACAGCACAATCTAAGTCCTCTACTGCTGACGCCCAGAGCTACTGCACCGAAGCAGTTGCTGGTTAATTGCCTTGCTCAAGGGTGCATTGACAGTAGTTGTTCTGGAAGGGAAGGAATTGCTCATTAAAAGTGTTGATCGAGATGTCCCCAGATGGCACGAAGGGAAAAAAAAAAAAAAAGTCAGCAACACTCCTGTCACAAAACCTGAGCCCGGAACCTCGCGGCACGCGCCTCGCTGCATAATGGCTCGGTACAATGTGATGACGGCGGAGCAAGCGAGTGTTCAAATCAATAGCACCGCTTTAATCTGATCGTTTTAAGACTCGCGTTTTGCTGCAGATAGGAGAATTATGCCAGAACCTCGCTGATAACCTTCCGCACGGCGTATTACATTTTTAGATATGCAGTACAAATATTTTCCTCATGATAAAAGCTTTTAGAGGTTTGGGCCTGCATATCATTACTACCCTGTAGACATTTAGAAAACTCAATCCCACATTTGCCTCAGTACTGACTCGTGTGAAATTTACATTTGAGAACCCCATTACATTTTAATAACGCTATGACCTGCGAGCGAGTTCAGACGCGCCGTAGCTGCGTCTCAAGGACATCGCCTGCAAATCAAATTGAGACCGGAACGTGTGGCATCAAAGATAGCAAAGCCTGCGCTGTTTATATATGTATGTATTCTATGTTTTAAATCTGTATACTGTCTGCCCGGTTGTGCGCGTTTGCATATATCGAATCATAGCCGTGATTGATGGATGGGTATTGTTAAGTCTTGAGTCACGGTTGGTTCGGCGTCTGGAGGGGAAAACCATACATCGCTCGCACGCGCAATGCCATTGTGTTGTGATGTAAAATGACATTACCCCAAGGACGCGCGGTGTGACTTTGTCAAACTGTGAACAATGAACTGCGTGGGAGGTGGAATGTATAAGCACGAGGCAATCTGCTGGGACTTCAATTCACCGCCAGTAAAGGAAACATCAGTGCTGCTGGTGAACAAACTCGACACAAAGTCATAAAATCTCTAACTGTTGACAAAGCAAATGTCAAATGTGTTAGTGTTTTAGGCAACCTCCACTTCCATGTCCCGGGGAGAGCTCTTCTTATGTCTGCTCAGCTTTTTCTCTGTAGCCTGAATTAGTTGCCGACATCAGTAAAAGCAAGATGAATGATAATGTTAGAAAAAAAAAATAGTAATGCATCTGCCTTCACCCGGCACAGCTACTGTCTTCGCAAACCTCCAGATGGCAAGTTTGAGATGAGTTATGATCAGTTTGCACTTTTGCTTGTTTTATATTTCTAACAGCCTTATCCTCCGAGGCGATAGAAGAAAGGATTAAATGTAACTATTTCACAACACGCCCTGTTCTCGTCGGCGCCGTCGATCCATAAACCCCCATCTAACATGGAATTCAAATTATTAGAGATCCTTTGCGGCAAGGTTAAAACGTATTGATCTAACCGAGGCTGCAAAGGCACAAACCAGGGCAGAATTTCTTTGCTGTTTGGGTTTTAAGCTTTTTATCTGCCAGCCCCCAGGCCTGTCGGGGGATGTTGGTGGGATGCTGAGCTTTCACCCCTGCAGTCAACGTTGAACTTTGAAGTCTCTAAATGGCCCGTGTATACATACTGATTTGACGCTAATGCCTGCACGAGACGGACCGCGGCAGGGCGGGGTGGGCCGCCGTGACAGGAGACGGGTCCCGCTAACACGAGAGACGGAGACGAAAATTTGACTCCGAAATCACATTGTTTACTCATCGCATGTGACTAAAAATATAAACGGGTTGTGTAACCGTGACTCATGAAACGGGGCGGTTCGTGCGCAGCTCTCAAACGAAACAGTAGATGCACAGCTGCAACAAGATGCAGAGTAATAAAACACAAACAGAGCTTATTGAATTAATAATGCGAAGGGCTCAAAATTTCATGGTTAGAACGCTACGCTTGATGTATTTACAATAGTAACTTGCGTGATTTGATTACGTTCAAATTCCTACAATCAAAGCAGTTGTTTACCATAGTCTCCTGAGCAGCGTTTCAAAGGGATTTTATGTAATTAAATCAGAATAAACCACAGTGAACCCGCCGCCCCTCCCCCCCTTCTGTTAACATGCTGGAAAGTTATAATGCTGGAACTTTTCATCAGGCAGAGGCCCGGCTAAATAATTCAGTTCGTAGTTGTTTATCTCTCGAGTAAAGATGAAATGCAAACCACACAAAAAATACTAAAATACTGTAATGAGTCAGGACGCTTCCCATCCATCAAATGTCTGTATCCACCCGAGGGCGGAGCCTATTCAGTCCATCCAATCGGACGCATTGATACAGACAAACTCATTCATACTTATGGACAATTGAACATTTCCTGTTCACCAACCAGCAGAAACACAGGAAGTAACTTTACACTGAAAGGGCCCGAGCCCAGTGGGATTCAAACCTTTTTTCTTTGATGTGGCTGTTCAACCCATCATGCTGCTGTGATTTTTCCCATAATTCATTGCTGCGCGACAAAATCATATTTAGAGGAGAAAATGCGTAAAACGTAAAGAATATAACAAAACAATGTTTAAACGTCATTGTGTTTAATACAAGGGGTTTTCAACCAGGTGTCCCATGCCCCTTGTGGTCAGTGCTGGGATTGCAGACGGTTCGTAATAATGGCGAGCATAATATTAATGCCTGAAGCAGTTTAAATATTTTATTGTTTTTCTGTTTTGAGCATTTTCATTTCTTGTTTAATAATAATCACATCCATCAAAATAAAAATCTCCCTCCATCTGGGGTACCTGAAGAATAAATACAGACCTAGGCTAGAGATGGAAAAGGACACGAGACTGTCCCTGTCCACCGTTGGACTGACACAAACAGACTGACTGACTGTGTCCCAGAAATCTGAAGAACCTGATCTCAGTCTGTGTCCCCTCTCCCACATCAGAGGTTGAGAACCCCTGCTTGGGTACACGATATAGTGTGACCTCTGCGCTTGGACCTCTAACTGTATTTCAAATAGTAACTCATATTAAAATGAAGACCTTCGTTCCCTCTCTCTTCATTTCCAAGTAATCATTTTGCCCATCCATCCAAAACCTCACACACACTCCTTCGCTCCCACTGTATTAAAGTGTAATCCTTTGGCTCCAAGTTCCACCACTCTCCACACTGTCTTAGCACAGACAGCAGGAGGAGCGAGAGAAGGGGAGAGAGAGAGAGAGTGTGTGTGTGTGTGTGTGTGTGTGTGTGTGTGGTGCAGGGATGTAAGGAGGGAGGAGGAGAGGGGGAGGTTAATAATGAAAGAGTTCCAAATAGCTGCTCCAACTGTGAAGGAGTGGGGTTTGGAGAGGCTTCTGTGTCTTTCCTCACGCCCGGATGCCAGGAGTGGAGGAGTGTGGAAGTCAAAGCCCTGGGTCGCCTCCTCGTTCCCCCTCAGCTCCCGCTACGGTCTAACAGCTGGAGCCCCAGACGCCCGAGCCTCTCCCCCCTCAGCCCTTGGCCTTGGCCCACTCTGACCGCGGGGAGCTTTCCTGTCTGTATCTAACGGAATACATTTCTCGTTTTGTTCATCTTTCTCCTCTTAGTCCTCCTCTCTCCCCATGTCAGCTCCGTTCCCCTCAAGCGGCAAAGCCTCGTTTTGATTTCCCTATAAATCCTGGTTATGGATTGTGGAAGTGACTTGATCCCATTATTCCAAGAGTGTGAGAGGGACCAGAGGTGTTTCGGAATGAAACTGTGACAGTGTGGCATGTCCTCCGAGGATTTAACAAGTACTTAACACGTAAAATAGTTTATTTTTCTTTTGACATTTTGAAATATTAATGGACAGCAATTGAAAAGGTACAGGTATTAAATATAACTTGCAATGTTTTCTCTCTTTCTCTCTCTCTCTCTCCCTCTGTAAATTTACACATTTTGTTTATAGTCTTGATTTAGCACCTCTGCGCATCTATTTTAGGGAACTGGCCTTGATAGCACTATAAAATTAATGTATAATCTGCTTTTAGCTGGGAGATTAGTGTTATTTGCTGGCGATAAAGGCTGGAAAATGTTTCAAGGATGTACAACAAATACAATGCTGATCCGTGTAAATCAAGCTGTGTTGCTAATTTTTCATATGAATTCTCTGCAGCTTTGTGAAGCACAGATCCAAATATTAACCCAAAATACTACAACACA
>OMNV01005748.1:73555-121525 GCA_900303265.1 Brotula barbata | reverse complement strand
GAAATATGTCATTCCTTCTTTTCTGTGCTGAGGATGCCATAACAAAGAGGAAAGCATGTACGAGGAACTGTCATTTAGAGAACCTCTTTCACATCGTATGTGCTGAATAATTTTGGACAATTCCACTAATTCTTCAATGCTGCTTGCATGCTAACACAATGACCCACTAATTGCTGCTGCGAATGGTACAAAGGCTGGCTCTACGGGCCTGTCAACACATGGCTGTCACCTCACTGGCAGCCTGCTCTGCTGATAGCCGTGTTTGTTTGAGGAGTGCTGTGTCTTTGCACTGGGATTTGGTTGTAATTACTGGGCCACTCGTGTTGTCAGAGATGCGCTCTAACCAACATAGTCATTACTGGGTACCATGAAATCTCCTTCCTGACAAGACATCACCGCACCCCCCCTTCACTATTATGAATGGATGCCAGTCTCTCATTCTCTCTGTCTCGCCGACAGAATGAAGCATGGCCTTCATCTGACTTGCATGAGCACAGCAACAATGGAATGTGCCGTATGGGTGCGGGGGGAGTAAACAAATGTGGGTAAGAAATTGTGTCTCTTAACAGTGAGCAAAATACAGTGGTCGCCTAAGTGGCAGCATGGGTGCATTAAAATGAAATGATTAATGGGTGTAACTACGCTGCACACACAGTTGACATGAAGAATACCGGAGAGACGAGATAAATTCAGGGAATAAAGAGAGGAAAATGTATAGTAAGCATTTTAGGATGAGTAGGATGCATGAAAGTTGCAACACAAGCACCACACCATGGATGGAAGAGACGCACAGACAGATAGAGATATTTCAGTGCAGCAGGATTACCATGTCTGCTTTGCCATGTCCAGTTGGTACGCTCTACTCAGCTCATCCAAATGGGCCTGGAGCATGGGCTGCATCTCCTCACGAGGGGAGGGGGTGAGGGTGGCCGTGGACTGCTGACCAAAGGACACTGCAGCTGGGGAAGACGCAACCCCACGGATGGGTGGGGTTGGAACCCTCTCCTCTTCCTCCAGCTCGTCCTCCATGCCCTGGTGGAGGTAAGTCTGCACCGGCATAGGTGGGCCCCAGTCATCGCTATCATACCTGAGGAGAGAGAAGAAAAAAAAGAAAGGAATAAAGGAAATGTTTACTTCACAGAAGTTCACAGTTAGTTGATCTTTTGTTTGTAATCTGATCTTAGTCACCGCATCAAAGTAACAATGCTCATCAACACTGTCACTGTCATGCTTCTGATTTCTTGAGGGCATTCCTAGAATCAATGACACATTTTATCATTGGGACTATAGTATTCCGTAGACATACGTAATTTAACGTAACCTTTAATGTGGTTTATTATGGTTTTATGTATGCTTCTATATGTATAATGCATGCTTATGTTTTTGCCAGACCTCAATACAAAGTTAAATATGGGGATGATAAAGTATATGTTAAGGGTGTACCCTGCGACAAAACTGGTTTAATCTGCTGCCGTTAAGATCAACCTCTGATTAAAAGTATACAGGACGCTTCATTTACCAGTTAGCATTTTTAAACAGATGACACACCCAGACTGGAAATGGTTGTTAAGAGGACCAAAGAAAGACACACAGGACATCACTCAAACAAGCGTCAGCTACTTTGTACCAACAATAGAAAATGTATGCTCTTGTGCTGTATTTAAATAACACTAAATTAAATGTTTAAATGGAAGAATATAGTGAAGCAATTAGTATGATGATTAATTTAAGAAGGTGCTCATATTAAACCAAATCTTAAAAGAACTGTAAAACTGAAGTCTCAGATGATATCCCCCTGTGTATAATCTCCCCGTCTATGTCTGCTCTGCCTCTTTTTGAAACAATGCAATTATGATTTTTTTTCCCCACTGTGGGATTCAGAAAATAGATTAATCTGAAACCATCTGTGTGTCTACATAGTAGCTGCAGCAGAAGACCATGTTGTTGTTTTTTTCATCGATTTTCCAGTCATGAAGTTTTCCCTCAGACTGATGACGGGATCAACAAATAGATTGAACTCCAACCATCTGTATATGAGTTTTGTGAAAGTGCCTGTGTGAGTGTGTGTATATATAACGCGGCCTGATGGGACTAAACCAACCGATCCTCTGTGTTTCTCCAGACGTACGGTTGTACAGCAATTAGCTGTGGAGAGAACATACTGTCTAGAGAAGAGCAGAGCCTGTTATTACACACAGCAGCTGGCCGCTGGTGTCATTCACACAAGCACTGTCTTGTCCTTTCAGGCATGTAAGTAAGTCTACTACTAAGATGGCCTGGGGAAGAATCATCACAGCAGAGGACGTACAGCAGAGATTTCATAGTTTTAGTTTCAACAGGCTTGTAAAAAGATCGCCGACTAGTTGACTTGTTTAGAATGAGAAAACCATATCAAAAAGCATTTCATTCCAACTAGTCAGCTGGCAGTTAAAGAGTGAAAGACGGTCTCCCCAGCACCAGTGGAGGGCCGCTCCCTGATTTGTAGTGGGTCCAGTTTCTTTGTGAGATAAGCGGTTACGGTTAAATCGCATTTTATTGCATATTTATTTATTTATTGCTTAAGACGGCTTTACGACGCGGAAAGTGATACGACTTTGTCTGTGCTAAGATTTCTATAGGAGCCTCAATGGCAAAGTGACAGCAAGGCAATTTCAAACATGAATCCCAAGCGTTAGATTTCCAGCAGGATAACATGAGGGGTGGATGTCTGAAAGGGGCTTTAAAGTACAGGTAGCAGGCGTACCCTCCTCCTTCATGGTGCTCATTTGGATAGTGGTCCATCTCGGTGCCTGGGAGGGGATGAACAGGGGGAGGGGGCAGGGGAACGTTGGCCCAGCTGGACCCGTTGGCCTTGGTGGGTTTGGTGCCAGCCTTTGTTTTCTTCTTCTTTCCTCCTTTTCCGCCTATAAACAGGAGTGAAAGCATTCAAGAGACATATTCAATTTCAATTAGAATAGCCAAAAAAAAAATCATAACAAAAGAGTAGTACACAAGTGGGAGAGCTTTATAAATTGACTGCTTTCAGTATTATGCATTCTGAACAATTTCGTCTAAAACTTTTATGGAAGATCCATTCTCGGTCGTTCTAACATATCCTTGGAAAGTTATACACAAGATTTCAATGGGCTCCTGCCTCTCAGCGCTTACATAGAAAATCTCAAGGTTGCCTGATGAAAAGCAAGTGTCTTCTGATTGATTGGCTAAAAGCCTCAAATCTCCATAGAAACGGGAGAAAACGGCAGTGAACGAGGCTGAGGCAGACCTTTGTGCTCCACCCATTCCTCTGTGTCCCCTTTCACACCAGGCTTTGGGTTCCACAATGAAATATCTCACTTCACAACATCATCATAATGAATGGCTTGTGTAGTGTCAGTGTGTCCCTAATGGAATTCACTGAGAGTCTATTACTACTTTCATTTCTTTTATTACACCAGAGAACTGCTAACCCCATCCATTTCCACTCATATCCCTCCAACACCAGATTCTCCTCTGCACCATCCATCTTTATAAATCTGCCAGTGAGGCCTAGGTCAATACTGGGTTTTATATGATTTGGCCACTGTGGAAGAAACCTTTTTTTATTTATTTTCTATCTTAAGAGACATCAGTTGACATAAAGTGCAAATCTGTTTTTGAGGTACTGTATCAACATATTCTTGAATGTTACGCTGATGGAAATTCACTTGTTTCAGATTCAAAATTCAAAATATGTGTAAATTTCATTCAAAAGCTTACAAATAAGCAATTGTTTTGTTCCCACGTTGTCTTTTCCTTATTTCCACCAATAAAGAAATACATTTACTGGTATTTACAACAACATGGGAAAAAAACTGAATACTACTAAAATACACCGTACCTATAAACCTTTCATTCACTATAATTCAAACAGGTTGTGGTTAGTATAGTGTGAGAATGTCAAAATAAATATATTGTGGTTTTCCTTAATGTGAGCAATAACCAACTGTCACATACTGTGTTAGGACTGCATGCATATTTTCATCTCACTGCTATGTAAATATAAAAAAAAAAAAAAACCCCAAAACACCCATCCAGTCTGGGGAGATTCATAAAATCAGAAGTTGAGATGAGAAAAAACACACAAACGTGTTTAGTTTAAATCACCCTGTAAAACATTAACAGCTCCAATTACATTGTTCTGTTGTCCCTTATTAACATTTATACACAATTATAAATTTTATTAAAGGTAACAAAATTCTAAGTAACTCTGCTGCTGTTATGTTTTATTTGTATTGACGCCGTCGTCTAACTAAGCAGAGACGGGGAACGTGTGCATTGTCTTATGTGTTAAAGATAGAGGCAACAAAAGCCTGGCCTCATAAAGTGAAACCATCACGGTTATCAATATTATCACCTTATGTGAATTTGTAGCTGAGCAGCTGTAACACTGAGCGCTCTCGTGTGCGTCTCTGATAGGATGCTTACTTTGTTTTTTCTTGGTTCCACACTGTGGTACGGCTGCTTCTGAAAATATAAACCCAGCTGGAGTAATGAGGGATGATATGTTTTGTGCTGAGTCAGATATGGGTGGTTATTCGGAGCAATCTGATTGAGAAATGGAGAAATTGCAGGCCGAAACAGGAAGGGGCAGAAACACAGACTTGGCGGTCAGCTTTGTCACAGTGGGGAGGACACAAAGATTCGGTCTTGAGCAGGGAGAGGAGGTTAGCCAGGAGCTGCTAGCTTTAATGAGAAAGACTGAGCCAGCCAACTGAAACACGGACTGAACCATTGAGCGCCAACAGTGGGAGACAACAGGCTCTAGTCACTATTTCTGTTGAACATTACAGTGGTAGAAAATATCCCTATTCTGTGCAAAGATTTAACCACACTTCATGACACAGGTTTGTTTTTTTGTTACATAAAGCCCATGCTTTATATTTCCTACTACTCAAAGTAAAATTTGTATTTTTACACAGGAATAAATCCTGATTTTTTTTCTGTTAAGCTAAAGATCAAAATAGTATCGTTTGCAATTATTTCTGCACCTCTCCAACCACACATAGGGACAGAGAACATGACATTACATCACATGAAATGCTCAACACGGTCAAATTGTACTCAAATAAATTGGTTTTAAATATTCAAATATATGTAGTAAATACCAATACTAAAATAAAATAAAATAAAAACAAAAGCAGATTCTCTCAAACTCTGAGGTCCATCATCATGCAGTTTTTTTAGAATTTTTAATTCTAGGGAAATGCCCTAAGTTTTGAAAAGAGCAAATATATGAGCATTCTGTGTAAAATGAAACCTAACTCATGGAAAATAAATAGAACTTTAAGGAAAGAGTTACTGAAATGAATTTTTTTTAGTTTTGTTTTTTTTCAATCTGTGCCTTTTTCTTCTAGGTGATATCCTAAATTAATGAATAAAAATTATGATTCATTTAGTCTTTTAAATAACCCAGGATGGTTTCTGTTGATGTGTACCCAATAACTATTACATTTAACAGTGTTTAATAAAGGATTAACCAACTAAATATCTTGCTTGGTTCCCATGAAAGTTGGGAGACAAATTTGCATTTATAAATCCATGTGCTGCAGCCTTACATCTCCATCCAGAAAGCACCGCCAGCAGACGTCACCGGCCACACAGGCCAATGAAAGCCATCTTTTGGAAACTTAGCTGTACACATTTGTATCTGTCATCTGCTGGTTAGCCCCAACTGCCAAAAGCCTGTAATCACTTTCCCCAGCGCCACAAGAAAGCTCGCCATGGAGAAATAGCGCATCATGTGCAATGTAACAACATACACTCTAATGTAATCTAATAAAATGAATTGACTCAAACACAGCTGATAAGCAGCTTGGTGCGATCATAAAAGAGTTAAAGGAGCAAACCGTGCCACTTATTTTGATTCCCTTAGAAGAGAAAAGACGGAGAGAAATCTGACTGTATTACTTTTAAAAAGTAAATGCAAAAAAACCCACGAAAATCTCAGCATAATACTACTGGTGGGACATAAGAGGAAAGTATGAGTTATGAGGAGGGGATTTAAGTGTCAGAATGAGATGAATAAAGAATGGAACTAATAAAGGAAACAACTGTAAGCCCAGGGCAGGCAGCACAACAGTATAACTATAGTCTGAAAGTAATTGGCTTTTATAATCGCACCTCTCGGCGATGCTCAACTTATACCAATAAATTGAGTGCTGATGTGATTGTTCAATCAGCCTCAGTCGCTCAACATATGACCGACCGTCAATATTGTAAGTGAGCCTCTTGGAAAGAAGGATAGTCTGGCACTGGAATTAGGACTGCTTACCCCAAATATGAAAAATACAGAGAGGACGGCTGTGGCTAGGAGCTAAAGAGGAACCCATCCCCTCAGACAAGACTGGGCTTCTCTTCAAAAGGCAGCTAATACTAAATATAGATATGGAGTTGGGTATTTATACATTAGGTTTGGGCGCTCCCACCCTATAACTGCAGGGCTACATAGCCTTGAGCTTGCTTTGTTTTCATTGGGTGCCTCAGTGCTGAGGGGGGAAAGCCACAGAGTCTAGAGAGAGAATATGCAGCTAGATATAACTTATGACTGAGAGAATCATTTCAAACAGGGCATCCAAATCAGAGGTAGGGAAGATTTTTGTGCCGGTATAGTAGCATCAGCCATTATTGCAGTTTGATCATGGAGGTTTAAGCTTCGTAGACAGACTCACTGCTATTGGACAACAGATGGGGTCTTTTGGGGTATATAAATGCTAGAAGATGACACACAAGACACCAGGCGTATCTTCACTCCTACAGGAAAGTTCTTAGTAAGCAGCGTCCCCTTGGAGGCCCACGCTGCCACGAAAGCTGCTCTATTTCTGTTCCTTTCATCCTGCTCTCCTCCTTCAGACCTGACATTCATTATTCCGCCCATCTCCTCAGAGGGAGAGCAAAGTGCTGCAACTTCAACTTCTCCCTGCTTCAAAATCTGAGCTTACTTTAGCTGAAGTGTGAACCAAAGATTATCTCTGGCTGATTCACATTCCCTTTTCTACAGACATTATCTATAGCACGCAAGGCACAGGTCTACTGTGTTGAAGGGTTTGTTGCTGCTTATCTCTTCTCCAGCTGTGAGGGCAATTAATTCACTACAAGAATCTTTTGTACATTAATTTACTTTTATGGCTGCATTAATTCGTCTTATTTAATTATTTCCTTTCCTTTCAGCATACATAAGAAACACACATGGACATAAGTTTCTTATTTGTTTCTGAGTAGAAGGTCATAATCCAATTCCACTTCCATGTGTTCTGACATTGATTTTTCCACATGTCTTTCATTAATTATGCCTCAAAACACACACTTGTTTTCATACTAACCATTTGCTGTTGAGCAGCAATATTTTTGTTAATTATGTTTTTTTTTTTTTAGTCATGAATTCAAAGTGATCCAGCATGTGCTAAGCAGTCAGAGCCTTTACAGCCCTTCTTGTCTGTGGGAAGAATCTGCCTGTAAGGCATGACCACTTCACATCCCCTCTCCAGCCCACAGTGTGCCAGAGCATTGAATTAGAGACCAGTTAAGGCAGTGGCTTGTAACTAGATTAAAGGGGAGAGTGGAGGGGAGGCAGGCAGAGGCTGCCTTGGTGTCCTATAAATGACATTGTAATTCTCTGAACACGGGTTTTAGTGTAGTCAGCCACCATTAGTGGAAGAGGGAAAAAGGGAGGTATTTTTGCCACTTTACCCAGCCAAGCATCTCTAATGATGTGTGTGTGTCTCTAGTCCACTCCGTCTCAATGAGTCCCTCTGCCCCTATTTTTGTCTGCTCACACACCCAGTGACAGACAAAGACTTTACAAGGACCAGAAGCAATGGCACACTTCCAACATTAAGACTATTTGGTTTCTCCATCTCAGATTTAAGTGTCTTAATATAATATAGAGGCCAAAACAACCTTTTAAAACAGCATTTGTTGCTGAATGATGTATTAAAGCAGCTTTGTGTGGGACTGAATTCTGAACAGAAACGGTGACATTGTAAATAAATATTTTCTCAGGGATGAGGTGTGTACATGCAAATAATATATCAATAAAGAAATAAGGAAAGGACAGAGTCAAGCAGCAGGCGCCCGAGTCTCTTCTATGACGTTCTCTGCTGTGTAAACCAACCTGAGAGGCTGCCGCTTCGCTCTGAGCTGTTGTGAGAGCTGGTGGTGCTGAAATCTTGTGATTGGTTGTGTGGTATTCTACTAGACAATCCTTCGGCCAATCGGTAGTCAGGAATGAAAAGGAGTGCTACAGTGGAGGTTAAAGGGCAAAAATCACAGGAGCGTCAGGTGAGTGGCAGTTAGCACAAGCACATGCAAACATGCAATTAGAGCATCAAGCAAGCGGGAGAATTCTCCACCAATTCAAGGCTCACACGTTCGACGTGTTGCTCTTATTCATTCATTCATTCATTTTGCTTCCAATTAGCGTTGAAGTATAGAAAACACATGTATGTGTGTGCACCTGTATGTAACATTAAAACTGGTTCAATTATTGAAAACAGTGGAGATTTTAATCCATTACTGTTTTCCTTTCAGTGAGATATAATCATAAATAATCACATCTAATCATGCTACTTAAAATAATACCAGGGAGTTTTTATAGATTTGCTGCATTAGGGGGACTCTGTAAAAACTGTAATTAATCAGCTTTAGTCTCTTGGAGAATGAGATCATAAATATGTATTAAAATGAAGCCTAGGAATACTCATTAGACGTAAAAGTATGGAACTCCACTCAGCTTTAACAAAAATCCAACATCAAATCCGTGGTAATTAGCGTGGATTATTTTCTTAAATATTAGCCGTTGTGAAACAGCTGAAACTGAAGGAGGAGCGGTGCCATCAGGAAGACCGAGCAAGCAAGGAAATGGATGGTTGACTTTACTGCACTACTCCTCCAAGAGATGTTTACTCAACCTTGGAGACTAACCAAGATGATGTCTGCCAGGGAAAAATGACTCTTTTAAACACAATCTCCCCTCCACTAAAAGCGGGGCTAGAATGGCTTCAGGGACTTGTGGTGGGGAAGTGAGTATCAAACTGCAAATTGCTGTCTCTTCACAACCTGTGGCTGAGGATTTGGGTTAATTCACTCGACAGGATTTTTACGTTTTCATACCGTGACGGCATGAAGACAATGGCTGTAGTTGAACCCGACACACAAAAGGGCGACAATGTCTTCACAGCTGCATGTTTCTACGCTCGCGTACTCGGTGTGACTTACTGTTATTGCAGGAGTTCTTGTCAGGTAACGAGTAGCCCAGGTTAGCCATTTCCTGTTTTGCCTGGAGCGAGGCCTTCCACTGGTTGTCAGGCAGGTCCACAGCTAGCTCGTGGATGCTGCTGGAGTGGAGGATCTGGGTAGTGGCGTAGGGAGTGGCTTGGGATGTTTGGCCAGGGCTGTTGTAGTTGGCCTTGGTGGTAAAGTCTATGCTGCTGTAGATTGCTCCGTCAGACAGCATGGTGCCCGTCTTATCTCCTTGGCCACTGGGGAGATCTGGTAGACAAGAGGTTCAAAAAAGAATTTGTCTGTAAACCCAGATTATTTAAATATGAACTGATAGGTGAAACAAACCATATATTGTGTTAGATAAGGAGAAGTGGACAGTCCAACTGGACAGGACACAGAGTGGAGGTTCACATGCAAGAGATCACACCGAGAGATGGAAAAGTGTTACAGTGGAGGGCTCAGTGCCTTCAGCTCTACGGGTGACTTTAAGCGAGAGTCTACCCTTTTATATGTCGAGTTTCTGGACCAGGCAGAGCCAAAGTTGTATCTGCGGCAGTTCTTACCATTTTACTTTAATTGGCTGCCAAAGTTGAGTGTGTATGTCTCTTTCTTCAAAAAGTGCTAAAATTGATCAATCAACCTGATGGTGGCACTATAACAACAGCAGTCGATGTTGTCAATAATATGACACATGACGCATACAGGTGTCATTACTGGAGAAGTGCTTGGCCTTGGTGGAGGTATGTGCTCTCTGAGCACCCTCTAATTATTACTTTTTTAAAAATTGGCACCATTGGAGCCAACTGTAACAGACTGAAATACTGCTGAACAAATAAGGGACGAGAGGCTTTGGCTTTTTTTTATCCAGTGTTTAATGGACAAGAAATGAATATTCAATATTGAATGTAATGCGAAGACTATGGTTTTCACACAGATCACACATGTAATTGAAAAATTCAGTCAGTCATTCATGCATCCCAACCCTCCCAGTCGAGTTGGCCCTTTCCCTCTCCTCCGGCACAGATCTCTCATTCCCCTCCCATTTCTCTTCTCATGTACATGAGGGATAACACTGCGTTTTTGCATCTGTGTGTGATGACAGACAAAGAGAGAGCGAGAGAGAGAGCGAGAGAGAGAGAGAGAGAGAGAGAGAGGAAGCAGAGCCTCTCTATAGTGTATGGTTTGCATGCCCAGTGAAGGGAAGATGATGTAGAGCCATGGCGGAAGTGTCCGCATCTGTGCTAGTCAAGCTGTGCCTGTCCTTCACGACTGGCTGCTCAAGACCATCCTTTCAAACACCCATCCACCCCCTGCTCACTGCCTGCTCTGCCCATCTCTCCCCTCCCATTCTCTTGCTTTGAGGTATGGGCAGTGACACCGGGCCGGACTATCTGCCATTACTCAGCCTGATGACAGCAGAGGCCCTGCTGTTAATACCCTAGCTGTCCTCTGATGTGAAATATAAATGTATATCCAAAGATATGCATGTAATATGCATATATGTATACATCTTTGCAGGCTTGGTGGCAGCGCAAACATGATGAACACCAAGCGTTCCGGTATAATAAAGACGAGGGCACGCAGCCTTGAAGATGCTGCCACCGTGATTCATCTTTTATGGTTGCTTTCACATCTACCACCGCAAAGCACCTACGACAGCAACAGGGCGGATTTTCACTCACCTCCTCGGCCAAAGTTACTCAGGTCATTGGGTCCCCCGGTGCTGCTGTTGACAGGCAGGCTGGTGGCTGGCCAGGAGTCCGCTAACCAGGGGTAACCGGGGTCACTGGCATTCAGCAGGCCTGGCCGGCTAAACAGGAACACAGGATGAAATATTGAATCAAACTTAAGTTCTGAAGTCCCCATAACACCGGAGATTTCTGTAAAATCTAAACGTCCTCAATTATTAATAATGCAGTGGGGGGTTTTTTCTGCATGTGGAGCTGGACCATCATCTTTTACCCTATTCAAAAATAATGAATACAAAACATGACAGAAATCAGCAGGGAGTGGATGTGTATACATAAAATCAAACAGGTTTCGGTGTGGCACATTAATGTGTTTGTGTGAGATAAGCTGGCGCAAAGCCTCTGGAGCTAATGAGACACTTCTAAAATGGGTGGAAATACACTATGGATGCATTTCTTCACCCACATTCCTTCAGGCAAGCACAGCTCTTTATCACTCTGTTTCTCCTGCTATGTTGCTGTCACCCTCTTCAGTTCTAAATGCGTGCAACACACACACACACACACTAATGCATTTGTTCGCACTCTGCATACTGTGATGTCTTGAGAGGCTTTACTCGTGGAGCTTCTGAGGTGTGGGTGCAGGCAATGAAGACAGCCAGGCGTTGCTTTCCAACTCAAATTCTCTGTACTCAGTCTTGTCATAGTAGGTTAACTTCATTCTTGCAGGCTGAAGATCAGTAAAACTCTGGTATTTTCATCAAAATGCTATTTCACTATTTTACTTTTGACAAAACCAAAACTGTCTTTTTGTTCACACCATGTGTCTTCTTTCTCTCACTGCACCAATGAGCTCCTAGGGTTCTGCTGGGCCCGACAACCCTACTGCCTGGATTTTGTAGCCTTGTATTGGACACCGTGATGGGGACGGACAGCATCTCCCCTCTATGACACTACCTCTCACAGCATCACAATACATGTGCACATACTGCATATACCCACACATGCTGTACGTGTTTCTTTATTCATTAATATCCTCTACAGTCTGCTGTGTTTTCCCATTAACCCCTTGTGGTGCTGTCCAGACAGCCTAAATCTTATTTGATTAGACGTCAAACCTTGGCCCTGCCACGGTCCCACGGCCCACTTGTGGGATGCCTGCATATGGGAGAGAGCAGCTCCATTTAACAGGTGTTATGTCCCTCCTGAAGGGGTGGGAACCATAAAATGCAGCTATTAAGACTTTAACCTGTCATGGGTGACTGCAGGGAGGCCATTAGGGCCACTTTACTGTACAATCACGTCTGAGGCTCGTTACCATGGGCAACACAGATGGAGGTAAATGAGGATCAGAGATGGAGTAAAATGCCTTTGTTTATGTGTCAATTCATTGATACTCCATACTCCACTTGTTTCTAATGTCTCCCCATTGAAGTGGATTAAGGAATGCATGCAAAATTTGAGAATTTGTAATTTACTGACCAAAACACATTCAAAGTAAGAAGAAAACAGGCTTTGTGTTGAGTTTTACATTGTTTGACTCAAGGTCTCCACAGCAACATTGCTTTTGCTCTTTTATCCTTGAGAAGTCGCTGACTGCAATGGTCATATAAGCACTATATGTGATGAAGTAGATGACATTGGTTTTTCTGGTACACGGAGCACCCCAGCACCAGTGCACAGTCGTAGCGTAGCGGACTAGAGATTCATGTGTATGCTCAGAGATGCTGCCTGATGCGGCTTTTTGTCTCAGCTCCAGCAGGGAGACGCGATGGCTCAGGGACCAGGAGAGAGGCGAGCCCCGAGGACAAGGGCAGGTAATGGGCACGCAGCACTCACTCTCTCCCTCAGCCACAGGTTCTAATGAGAAGAGCTGTTCCACTGAGGGGGAGTCCAAATGAACTGCAGCCCTGACAAGCTAAGAGCCCTGGCTGTGGTTCCTGAATGCCAAAACAGGCCCTCGGGGGAGACGAGTCATTCAAATTGATGGCTGTGCATCAGACACATGCACTTTTATAGGGTAATACATCTCTCCCCCTCCTTCCATTTCTGTTTGTGGCGGCTGTGTTCCCCTACTGCTATCATTCTCCCTCTCCGTACACCCATTTTTCCCTTAGCCTATTTTCCTTTATTTTCTCTCCACACACCTCCACCTCCTCTTTTCACTCCTCCTCCCTCCTTCTTACACGCTTAGCATCTGTTAAGGTTTCTTTTGTTTCCACACAACTGACAAAAAAGATGAAGATGCTGTTATTTTGTAGATTGAAGCTAGAATGCGCCACACTTATATATGTCTGCTGGAAAAGACTGTTTATTACCAGTCTCACTTGTCCTGTAAACCCCAGTGTTCCCTCGCCTTGCTCACTGGACAAAGACCGTTTGGAAGACAAGGAGCTCACACTGAAGTGAACAGCTGCATCCTCCTTGTATTTATTACAGCAGCATTCCTGCTGAGGATAATTATCATCAGATTTCTACAGGGGTTATTTGTTATATTGGTTTAGGTGGATTTGGTGGGGTGGACCCCGAATCTAACATATGTCCGACAAAAAACTGACGTTGAACTTTTAATCCTTCCCCAACTGGGATGGATGGCAACCTTGGCAGTTGAAATTTGATTTGGAGCTGTTTTCCTGTTAGACATTCAGTTATATGTTCTAGGTAGCATCCATAAATACTGTGGAAGACAGCTGACACTACATCCTTCCCATAAACAAGCCAAGTGAGAGATATTAATTCAACAGCAACTACGTAAATCAGGCATTTGGCACTTCCCAACACCTGGATTAAAGATCGAGACGTTAGCGCAAAAGGAAACATGGTAATTGTAAGCGTCATTTATATTCAGATGGGATGTAAAGGTATCTTCACAGCAACAGTTTTGGTCTCTGCACTGCTCAACCTACACTCTCTGCATATATGTGGCGATCTGCTTTTGCTAAAATATTGATCAGTGCTGATAAAGGAAGTTATTACTAGCTCCTAATTACCTTCTCCCTATTGGCAGTGGGCTAAGGAGTGAGGCTTTTATCAATTTCAATTGTGCAGCCAAAGTCAAATCGTCCAGGTCTACCAATCTGCCGCCTATTCATCTTCCATGAATCATTTATTTTGTGATCGATTAAGTGTAATTGTTCAGTCAGGGCAATTTGGCAGGAGCCAATGAGGAACTGGATACAGCAGCGGCTTCATTTGCTATTGTCTAATTAATGCAATACACATCTCATGTAACAAATGAACACATTTTCCTCTGATATTCTTCTACACAATTTCACTAGCAGGGCAGATGGCAAAGTTGCAACATCTGGGATTTGATGGTACTGGAGTGACAAACGGATCAGAGATTTGTGTTAGGAAAAAACAGCTCCAGACTGCATCCTTTTGTGAAAATGTGGCAGTTGCTGCCACCGACTAAAGATATGACAAATACTGAGCGCCACAAATACAGACATTTCAAATCCCATTCGCTGGAATGAGAATCAGAGCCACTTATGTGGAAAATTGAAGGAAAACACTACAGCAGAAAGTAGATGAGGAAAGGCATAGCAAGTGGTGTGGCTAATTCATTGAGAGCCTGCAGGAAGCTCACAGAACAATAGAGGCAAAATTGTCCAATGTGGCATCTAGTTTAACGCACATACTGAGAAAAAAAAATACTAAAATATAAAAAAGCTGCAACTAGACTGCAGGAAAAACACAATCCCACAATCCCAGAGATACAGAGGGTCAGGTTAAGTTGGGAATTTCTTGCTGAGTGTTTGAGATCTGGTGGCTTTGCCTAGTCAGGTGTGATAAGTAGCAGATAGACAGGAGCCCGGGATTCTCCAGGGACTCTCTTGAATACCTACAAAGGCTCCGTAACTGGTGTCATTGAGATGTGCCCTATTCTCCGTAGCCATTCTCTCCTTCACTAACACACGCTGAAATGGAGCAGCCGGTATGGAGGTGCAAGCGGGGTACGTCCACACACCTCTCCCCTGGGTAATTATTTTTACATTATTACATGTGCTCAGATCCCAGCCGCCCACGAAAGGTGACAGGCAAATTTATCACTCCGGGGGGCTTCTGGGTTGCCTGTAGCCGGCAGCAGAAGATAAATGACAAAATAAAAGCACTCTCTGCTTAAATTGTTTCTGTTAATTCTGTTGAGGAGATTTATGAGTTCATCTATTGATGCGTGAAAGGAGATGTGGTAGAAATGTATATTTACATCCATGTTCACGCGGAAGGCACACAAACAGGTATCGGTTATCAATCAGTCCATCAGTCATTTATCAGCGTGAGGGTCAAAAGTTGTTTATATAGGCAACACAATTTTTATCAAAGATAGGATTGATAAAGCAATGACACAGAGTTAGAATGACTGTAGAACAATAAAATAGTTGCTTCCTCGTGCGACACTCACCTTCCATTGCTCATCAGACCGCCATCCACTCTCTGGAATGTAACTAGTGTGAAAAGAGACACAAAGATAAAAAAAAATGGAAGAAAAACATTAAGTTTTTTGTATTATAATAGCAAACAGTATCAGAAATAAGATGAGGTGCACCATATTTTCAGCATCATCCAGATTTGCCCTTGTTTATGTACAGATATGCATTGTTCCATTCACTTCCTGTCGCACACCTGGGTAGCTGATGCGTTTCCTAAGTCCCTGCGTGTCCACTGACTTTCATGAAAATTAAAAACGTGCCATGATGAGGACTGCATATTGCTTTGCTTTGCATAAGTAGAGATGTCATGTGTTCCTCTCAAGGACATGATGCCTGATGAGAGAAAACTCATTTCATCACTCTGATTTTGCTCCTGAGTTATTATCAGATTTCTGATTAAATCTCAGCCAAAAAAATGATTAGAAAAGGCAGAGGGGCTCATTAATCACGTTGAGTTTTCTGTCTTCGAGCGTTGAGGCTGGCTTACTGATCCTTCAGCCAGCAGGGCTCCCCAGAAGCCATGAATGTGGCCTGTTCCATTACAGTGATCTATGGATAACAATGGTCGCTCTTTGTCAGTGACTAGTAAAACTCTATGGCTCAAAGTGTGAGACCGCTGCAGAGGATCCATTTCATCTCTGGTCACGATGACAAAAAGGCACCAGACTTCTGAGCGTGTAAGAACTTCAATGGATCGCCGGAAACGGTAAAAGGCAGCAGGAATTTTGGAAATCACCTGGATGAGTTAAAAAAGACTAATAAGGATGCATGCTTGAAAAGAGGGAAAGAGAGGGAGCTCGTAGCAATTTGGCTCATTTGTTCCACCGATGGAGATTAAAGACAGAAGGCTGAACATTCCTCCTCTCTTTTCTCTTTCATTCGGGTTGATTCCACAACAAGCCCAGGCAAGGCTGACAGAGGGGCTTTCTGCAGTGACGTTGGGGCACTGCTGATGGGGAGAAGAAGCTCCCAGCAAAGATTATAGTCATAGACCTATTCACACAATAACAATAATCCATTCCAGAATACTAATTACAGATTGTGAATATGATGGAATTAATATAGTCATTGCTAGTGACGGTTTCACCTAGATAAAATAAATATGTCTGATTATGACAGCTAATGACAGACTGGGCATTTGATTAAATTCAGTTGTAGTTTCTGTTTATCCCACTATAAACAAACTTGTATTAAAGAATTATCTCTTGTGCGAAAGAGTCCTGACAGGAGAAGCACAGAGTCCGGGGTGGGTGAGGAGACTCTGCAGCAAGGAGTGCTCTGAAGTCCCTATCTGTCCTCTGGCACATTTGTGGGCTGCCGTGGAACACTTTCATGTTAGCCAGAGTGACGTGGCAGCATAGCTGTGCTTCTCGCTCCCTCCTTCCAGATAAGCACTTTCTCCAATATGAATACAGATTAATCCCCTTTAATAAGCATTAAGGGGGGAAGGACATAATCAGCGAATAAAAATTCCATCAAATCTCCTTCCTGCTGGCCGTGCACTTCAACAGTGTGGTGATTTACTTCTCTCTGACAGCTTTAGGAGGCTGAGACTGGACACCCTTGATACATCAACTAATTGTCAATACAGAGAATAGCAGCATTGTAAGAGTCTCCAGCCACACTCTGGCTCCACTTCATGGATATCACCTTGGAGACTCTCATCTGTATTTTATGCCCTTGTTTTCAACTTCCAAACTCTCTATGAAGAATCCAGAGTCCTGACTTTTGTTTTGCGTGTTCATGCTCATAAAGCCCTTGGCTCACATTGTGTTGGACCTATTATGGGCTGATCTGATCATAATAACATTATTAAGCACTGTCTAAGCCGCACTGGCATTTTGGCTCAAGATGAACAATCAGTAGGTGATGAAAAACAGCTAAAAAGAAAGATTAAGTTGCGTTTTTGAAATGATGTTGGTCCTCATATGTGTTCTGCAGACTGGAGCAAAAGAGGAGAAACTTGCTGAACTGTGGCGCAGAGACCGAGAGCACTGAGCACTGCATGACTGCATGACCTTTCATGTCTATTTCAGGAGCTACAGGTATCAAGTGAGCTCCAGTCCATCACAGCTTACACAAATAATTAAGGTGTTGGTTGAGCTGTTGTGCAAAGGTTGGAACAAATTAGAAGCTGGACATGGGTCTGCAGGAGCCACAAAGCTGTGCTCTACAGAAAAATGTTACAAGTTAAGGTGTGGTGAGAACACTGTGCTGAGCCTAGACACCTTATCAATCTCTATGTAGGAAATGAATAAAGATTTGAAAAGACAGGAACAAAAAGAAGGGTGTGAGAGGGAAAAAAATAGAAGAGTCTTACCAGCACCACAAGACTGCCACAAAGAAAGATATGCTGATAAAGGTACACAAATCGCCACAAAGACACACAATTACAACACAATATGGAAATGAATCTATAGGTTAGTAATGGATGAGCTTTGAAGTGTTCAGGGGGGCCATGGCCAATGACAAATCTCGATCACTTTGATTTTCAAAAAATCTCATCGCATCTTCAATGGGTTAAAAAGGTTCAGATTTGCCTGAGGTCACGACCATCAGCCTGACAATCCAAGCGCGTATATCTAAAAAAAAAATATAAACTATTAGCAGCAGAGGCTGAATCTGAAGTGTGATGGGGGGAGGGGTGAAAAGACGGGACAAATGAACAGTACCTGCAGGGGTGAAGGTGAAGGACTGAACTGCAAAACAAGAAGACAGAGAAGTTGTGTGTTAAAAGCCTGCAGAGATAAGCGGTGCTTTGGGGGGGTATCTGCACACTGGGGATGCGGTCATGCAGAGAGATGTGTTTGTCAAAGATTGTAAGACCATGTCGCACCCCAGTGTGCAGAGCAACAGCCAGGAAAGCAGCCAGCTCAGAGGCCACAGAGATGTAGAGACAGTGGCATAAACCAAAGAAAACACATAAACACATATAAAAATGTAACAAAGAGAAATGAAGAGCAAATTATTTTAGCCGGACAATCAAATGAGAGTTAAATATAGACAAATAAAAGCTTATTTCACGAGAAACGGACAAAAGGCACACTGCTTGTAGCGCTAACGTCTCATTTCATTACCATTTTTTGATCTCAGCTTACATCGTCTAGTCTTGGCAGTGGATGTGTACTTGGCTGTTGCTCGTATTGACTGGAGGTCATTCAACGAGATGTCAGGGTCAGTGTGTGGGAGTGAGCGCTGGACGAGCTACAGCCCCAATGACCGGCACAGAGTCCAGTCTGCCCACTCAGCCTGACGAACCTGGTCTATTAAGCAACACCGTGGGTGGATTTGTCAAAAGCTGTAGCCCCTGGAAACGATTCACCTATCTCCCTGCAGAGCTTTAACACTGTGGCACTTTCAACCTCAATGCTGCCAGCATCTACAAACATCTCACCAAAAAGGTAGCAATTAAAACGCAAACGAGTGCATTTCGATACAAGCGTTGGTGGAGGTAAAAGGAAATCACCGATGGAGTCATAGAGGGCTTTTTACTTGTTTGGCGAGACACTGTAACAGAATGTCACTTTCAATTTGCACACGCCGGGATTGTTCGGTCTAACCTGCATAGTTGCTCAGGCCCTTTCTCTTCTTTCTCCTCCAGTAGAGCCAAATGCTGAAACCCATGAGGATGACCCAGCAGGCTCCTCCAATACCAGCGATGAAAGCAGGCTGCTTCACCACGTCCGTGATCTGCTCTGTGATGCTGTTGTTCCTGTTTACAGTCATAATCACTTCCCGGAAGTCTTTACCTGAGGGACACAAGGACACAGACAACATACATGGATGTGTGTTTACATTGACTCGTTGCTCGAGTGTGAAAACAAATGAAATATCCAAGCATTTCTCGGTTAAATTAAAAAATTGTAATTATCAACATCAATACCTGTTTACTTATAATGTAGACCACGGGTTTTCAACCAGTGGTCTGCGGCAATTAAAGCATTTTATTGTTTTCATTTGTACAATTATTATCTACTATTTCTTCCCTGAGAATAATCAAATCCATCTAAATAATGCGTATACTTGTGATTGTGTGGATTTTCCACACTGGCATACCAGATAAATAAGGACGGGGCGAGAATGGAGCCTGAAAGTAACATGAGGATGTCCACCACTGAGTGGCAAAGAATATGTGTGTGACTCACCACGCCCTGATATCTTTATCATCGGTAAGAAAAAAAACATAATCTCAGCCTTAGGTCCCCATCCCTCACATCAGAGATCCCCAGGTTGTTTCTAAATCCAGCAGGGGGTCCATGGGCCCAAAGAGGTTGAAAACCCCTGACAATGTGGATCAAGCAATACTTATTTCCCTTTTTTCAATACAAGCTATAGATACAGGAAGATGAGCTCTAGGCTAGATTAACGCTTTGATAAATTTCAGCAGAGATATTGACCAAGCGAGCGGAACATAGATCTGAAGTATGTGCGATGAAATCTAATGAGCAGACTGAAAAAGACAAATCCTAAAAGCTTATAACAAACTCCCAGGTGAGAAGGCTGTTTGGTTAGCTCAGCCCCTAATTCACTCCATTCCCAGTAAAACACAACATGTGACATAAGAGGAAAGGATCCTGGTCTGTATTGATCTCCAAACGCACCTCACCCTGCGTGATAAGACTCAGACCATAAACAAACGTTCCCACACCCTGACAGTGGCAAGCACTCACACGCACAAAGGTACAAACACTTATATGCGTTTGCATGCAAAGTTGCAAAGAGACGTATAGTCTTCCTTTAAGGTAAACATGCTCTGTACACCCACACGTCGACAGACACACAAAAGCACAAGATATTAGATCTGCAGGCCTGGGGCTTTGCTCTCGGAGATTGATTATGTGAGTGACACTGGGGAAATAAGAACATCCTACAGGCCAAGCCATCAGTTATGGGTCAAATCAGGCACAATCTGCCTTAGCTGCACATAAATCATACATGGCCGTGGCACGTATCAAAACTGTAGGATCTTAACACCCATTTGGCGGATTCAGTCATTCTTACTGGAAACAACTCATCAGCAGTAAAATAGTAGACAAGGAGAATAATAACAACAGTCTGGTGTCAGCATGACTATCTAATTAATGAAAATATCCACACAAGTTATTCCAAAATAAACAGAAAAATGAACCTATTATCTTATTATGGATGTTTTGTTAACTGTAGGCGTAGGGCTCACCGATGACAATAGGCTGCGGCTCGCTCTTCACTCCGACTCCTGCGCTGGTGCTCGCAGCGACTTCCACTCGGTACAGCACACCCACCTGCAGCCCACCCACCACCACCGAGCGTATGGCTGCATCCACTGTCTTATTTACATGGAAACGTGTCTCATTCCCGAGGCACCAGATCTGAGAGGGAGAGCAAGACGAGAGAAAGGCAGTCAGAGCCAGGAGAAGCTGCTAAATCAAACACTTTTGGAGTCTAGACTTGTTTCATTGTGACAAACCTTGTACTCTTGAATTATGCCATTTTGATGGTCTGGTGGAGGAGGGTCCCATGAGATGCTAATGGAGGTGCTGTTCTGGTTTCCAACAGTCAGCACTGTTACCTGCTGGGGAGGGGCACTGGGAGCTGAAAGAGAAGGCAGAAAATAACTGGGTCAAATTCACTCTTCCGCAGTTTGGGGAGGAAAAAGGTCATTTATTCTGTGCTAACAAGAGTATGCACACATCACACACACATACACACGCACAGAGATAAACAAAGGCTCTCTCACACACACACAGACACATTTTTTGCGAGGAATTATATTCTTAAGGGATGGCACAGGTGGCAGTAGGCTGTCAAGATGTCTCATTAGAAGAGGATTTACATGAAAACCAGGGCAGATCTGACATGGCTATAGCCTATCTTTAAGATTTCACTATGATTTAATAGCTCATCCACTGCTCCAGCCTGGTGGATTTGCAAAGAGAATACTGCTATTGATTTTTGGAATGACGGCCTGGCACAATCAGGCAAGTGCACTCATTCAAGCTAAGACTCCAGCTTTGACGGGGCCATGGTGGCATGCAGTCCAACAAGCTTATAGGATGAAGTGCAGACATGAAGGAAATATTAAAAACACTCACACACCCACACACTCCCCCCCACACACACTATAGGGGAAAGGAAACAAAGTCTCAGTAAACACACCGAAGACTTATATTGATTGGACAGATGAAACTAAAGCCAGTAGGTAAGGATCGGACAGAAGCTCCAGATGAAGCACACACTAAATATATCAGCTCTATCCACAGGCAGACATAAAGTGAATAGAAACAAGACATGTCCAAGGTTTCATAAAACCCACTCTCTGCTGTTATTCCAATGGCAACAATCTTCTGACCCCACAAGGGGTAACAAAGAAAAAAAAATAAAAAATAACAGTTGGCCAAACTGGAAATAACGTTTTAAAAATAATGTTTTCTCATTTCTGCTGTGGCTGGCAGGGGACCAGCACCACAGTAGAATACTGACAGGTCAATTACTCCTGGGCTGACTCTTCCTTGCTCGCCTCCATCCAAAATGGCACGTGTCACCCTGCAAATCTGTGCTCATCCCTCAGCGCGATTGGCCATACTGGCCCCATGAGAGCCAGGAGACCCTGGCATGATGGAAGATGAATGTGTCTGATGATGAACCCAACACCTTGGCCAGATTAGAAACAATCTACCAAGGGATCATCTGATCAGCCATCACGCTCAGTGCTCTCCACTACAACATTAGATCCAGGTGACAAAGTACGTTGGCGTGTGGCCATCAGAGGCAATGTCATTCAAAGTTAATGTTATGAATGATTCAGCTGCTTATTGTCACGCATATTTGTCCTAAACAATGTACATTTTTCATTAGAGGACTCAAAGGCTGTCCTAATAGTGCTATTAACAGCGTGATGTATGGCAGGCAGGAATGTGACCCCCTGTCTCCAATGCGTACGCAGAGGAAAAAATATCCCGCCCGTACAAAAGACTGAGCAGTGGGCCTTGTTTTCTACCACAGAGACACTCATCAACATGGAGGAAGAGTAATCACCCAAAGATGAACATTCATATGAGCATTGCTGTTCCCTCTCTCTCTCTAAATTAGCCCAGTGTTTTGAATAAAAGATAAGTCTCCTTAAGGCCTGTCAGACAATCATTTCGTGGGATTCAGATGACATCAACCATGACTCGAATCCCATTCCAGATGGAGAGTGAGAGGGGAAAACAAAAGATGAGAAAGACAAAAAAGAGGGACACGGCCCTGGCACGCTGAGCGTACCCGTAATCCCTGCGTCTGTCTGGACCCGCTCTGGGGATACTCTAATTGTGTTAGCTAATGGACACCGTGAGGTTTAATCATGCTCTTAACTACACATCCCTATCTATCTAACTTCCTTGCTCTGTAGTCCCAGGTTCTCTGAGCAGCCCAGAGCGGTGTGTTTGATGGTGTATCACCTATGACCAGGCACAGTAACTGGGTTGTGACAGAAATAGAAAGCGCTGGAGCTCTCCGAGGGACTGGGATGCAGATAGACTGAGTGTTATCAGCATTGGTAATAGTCGGGACATGCAGGTTCGGGCGGCCTTAGGGAGAGGGGGTGTGTCAGTGTGAATGTGCACTGCGGTGTGTGTGTTTGTTTGAATATCAGGGATAGCTGTAATGTGACGGCAGTGCCACTACAGCAATACACATACTGGCTGGCCACGGGAGATACAGTCCCTGTGAGCAGGGGGAAATAAATGAGCCTGTCACCTCTACAGGATGTGGACTGTCTTCTATACCTGCAGACCTGTGGCAAGTCAGGCTTTGTCTCCACTATAGTCGGAGTGTGTATTTGTCTGTTTAGACTCATGCAGGCTTGTACAGTCTATCTTACCTTTTAGCACTTCATGATCTATCAGTTCAGTCAGGAAACTAAACTGGGCACTTACTAATTGGCTCTCATTTCTGAGCACAAAGTCCACAAATCATACAGGAACACAACTGTATGTCTCCCTTTCAAATTGGTAACTTCTCTGCATTCAATCAGCTGGCAAACTTCAAGCATTTAAAGATCCATTTCCATGTTATTTTACACCTCACTTGGTTAAAAATAGCTGTCTATACACAGATTTGTTCTATGCGTGTTTGTGTGTGTGTGTGTGTGAGTGTGTAGCAGCATGTGGGACAGTGCACCACGCTGCTCGGCAGCCTTGACAGAGCCTGTATGAATCAAGCTTTGGGCTACAGATCATCTTCGCAGGAGGAAGTGAGTGTGTGTCCAATCGCAGATCAGGCCTGTGGCAGCCAGGTGATGGATTGGATGAAGGTCGGCAGTTACACCACTGATCATACACAAAAAAGCACAGCAGGAAGGTCAGCCAGACAAAAACACACACACACTGTATACCCTCTATGAAAAATCTGACATGAAGGCTGCCTACAGGGACAGTTGCCAGCGATCATCCCACGTCTGTATGGACATACCACACTCGGCCTATTGTCTTGTCCTCGACATATTGGGTATCATCTTGGTTCTTTCTTGTCATACCTTCCTCAGTTGTTCGTGCTGTCCTGGATTCACTGTCCATGCCTTGAAACTCGTTGAAATACGGTCGAACCTTGATCTCGTATACGATTCCCTTCTTGAGGGCAGAGAGGATGACGCTGCGCTCGGAAGGGACCTTCGCATCCTGAGTCTGCCAGGGACCAGGCGAAGACATTCCCGATGTCTGCCTGTACAGAACTCTGTAGCCCTGGATGAACTGAGACTGACGGTCCACCTAAGAAAATGACAAATAAGAACCGTGTGTTATGTTTTTCACAGCGCACAGCCTCTTGGCAGGTAAAACGATGTTTGTCAATGATGTGTTTGTCCTCCCCAGGATTCCATTTGTGCCCTTTTAGAGGCTGACACTTCTTTTATCAGTCCTTTTATCACCAGCCAAACATTTTCTATGCCACTAAAAATATTTTTAGTGATGCTCCCATAAATGAAATATGCATGTCTCATAGATATTATAAATATCAACTAGCAGCACCAAAAGCAGGCCCTCGTATATCTACAACAGTTGTTGACAGTTGTTGCGTTTGCAACCATCACAGGCACCCCAGAGACATGAGGACAACACACACGGGAGTTGATAACAGCAGATCTGTCCCATAGAGACGATGAATAGACTAAAAGTATGATAGCCCCCTGCAACCCTGAAAGAACCCCTCCCTTCAAACTTGTACCCACTTACCTTGACAGAAAAAGCTAAATTTATGCAGAGGAGAACGGGAGCATAAGTCATTGTAATGGCTTGTTAACAGTAGAAGAAGTGAGCGGGGCTTTCAAGTGGGACATTAAGCAGCTGTTTTTTGCCAGTGTAGCCTGAGTAAATCAGCAAAATGGATTCCCTGCTTGGTGTGTGACTTTCATTAATGGAATGATTTGGGAATATAAAAGCTCCCTGAGAGTGCCCCCTCTGTTTACCATAAGGGACCTGATTGATTACGTAGCTATGTTTGTGTTGATTATATATAACCATCATAAAGCAATGCTTTAACATTAAATTAGCTACAAAGTCTTGGGGTGAGACTTATTACAGAGGTCAATAAACATGTCATCAGAAAAACTGCTAATGTGGCGCATTTGAAAATGAAAACAGTCACCCCCATGCCACTAAATGATAGGTGCATAAATACTGCGACGGCGTGATTCATAGCAACGCAGCACCAACGAGCCAGATCTACGTTTAACTTCAACGTGTATATTGACGTGTCAGCTTTGAGGAAATTGAGTAGCATTTTTTTAATCATTATCATTATGCAATTAGGTAAAGCATTTAGCCAAACCCACGGGTAGTTTTTCATCTTTCACAATTAATAAAACTGTCAAAGTACGGCACACGTAGAGAGGCAAACGCCATATTGTGTGCATGTGTGTGGTGGATGAGCAGGGGTGTGTGTGGCTTGTATGCATATGTATGAAAGTAAAAGAAGATTGATGTATCACCTCATGGCAGCAGGAAAAGTCCTGTACTCCAAATATGCTGAACCAAAAACAAGTCCATTACACATTAATTTCAATAAAAGGAAATCTGCAAAAAAGCTGTTGTCGTGAGGGAGAACCATCTAAAGACGTACTGAAGATTGATGAGCAACCAGATGTCTCTGTCACTTCTTTTGATGTTCACTGTGGTTAACAGAAACCATTTTTCAGCTATTTGATGTTCACTTACTTTTAAGTCAGCAATTATAGCATTTCAAAGCTGCGTGCTAGGGAACAAGCTGACGAAAATTTCCTACCATAAAACAAATAGTAGCCCTGAGCAGCACTTTTTGGGCTTCAAAGACAGTTTGTATTGACAGAGGATCTGTCTTAACATCATGACTCAAGGTTGTACAATCAAAGATGTGAAACAATACAGAGATTAGAACCTCTCAGACAAATGTATTGATTTCCTATAATCAGGTTCTTCCACTGTAAGCATTAGTGGAGAAAGAAGTGGAGTATTTGCGGCGTGTGTAGCATTAGTTTAATACACCCACACACTGTGTTTAAGGGGTGAATAGTAATACTTACTGTCCAAGTGACTTGAATGGTCGTCGGACTGAGGACAACTGGATTGTGTAATCGAACTATGACCTCCCCAAGTTCTTTCTGCACGTGTCTGTGGTCAACACCTTGTGCTGGAGGGCTTATATCTACAGAAGAGAGCATGAGAGACAATTGAGAAAGCAGAAGTGCATGTGTTTGTCTGTGTGAGAGAGAAAGAAAGAAGCAAACATATTTTGGAATAAATCAGACCAATCAGATTCAACAAAGAGTTGGTAAGCATGACTCATGAACTCGGTAAAGTTAACTCCTTAAATCAAGCCACGTTTCGAGAATGTTAAAAAAATGAAAAGTCTGTTAGCTCTTCGACATGTCTACACCGAAGGCTGACTTAAGACTTCACAACCGCATGAACAAATGAATTGTAAATTTTATTTTCTGGCTCATTTCACATTCCATCTACAACTGTTAAAACTCATGTTCATCTGTAGAAAGGCCGTAATCTGAACACTTTCTGAGGTTATTGACTAAAAAGACCTCACAAAGATAGACTTCATACACACATTCCAACACAGCCATGAATCACAGGCCACACTAATGATGTAAGACAGGCCAAACACAGGTAGGTAGAAGGGAAAAATCATTCATCATCAACTCAATATACAATATCAATACACAAGACTGTGAATAATCTAAGACCTTCAGTGTAGCATGATAGAGATATGGTTCAGTTCAAATGAACTCCTGATATATTTGCTCTTGGATTTGACTGCATCTGTCCGAAAGTTGCAAGGCTTTTTGCGGGGCCTTATCATCACATCATGGTAATCTGGAGACTACAGTCTGTCCGGAACAGTAATCAAATCTTCTTTGGGTTTGGAGGCAGTCATTTTCTCCTGTTATGATCATTAACGTAGCAGGGATAGCTCCAACTCAGTTAGGCATTCCAAAAGTAGACATATTTAATTTACATAATTGCTTAAGTGTAGCTTTAATGAATCAAGCTGAGGTGGAGAATGTGACCTCTGGAAAGTTCTGTATAGCTATTTACTGCACACTGCTGAGAGGAGCTGCTAACGACCACATTAGCGTTGTGACCTTCCGCTGAAATGAAAGTGTAAATTGTGTGTGTAAAATGTATTAATGCTGTGACAGTTCTTTTCCATTGTTATTATTGTATACAGTACCTTGTGTTCTCACAGGGTCAGACATGGGGCTGGGATCACTCAGACCTTGGCTATTTACTGCTCGCACCATGAACAGGTAGATGGTGTTCGGTCGGAGACCTTTGACCGTAAACTGGGTGGTCTTAACGTGATCGGCAACCGTTTGCCAGCTGTTGCTCACGGATTGGCTGAAATTTTAGACAAGAGAATTGTTATACATTTCCAAGAGTTTTTTCATCTTATCTATGGTGGAAAGTAACAAAGTAAAAATATTTCATTACAGTATTTAAGTATGATATTGGAGACTCTATTTACTCCAGTCCAAGCATTTTTGCAATTTCTTGTATTTGACCACATGTGAGGGACAATCTGTACTTTTACTTTACTACTTTTGTCAAAATAGGTTTATTACTTGTCAGAAAATAAATTCTAAAATAGGTGATGTTTGCATAATACATGTCAAGACATGACCATGAGACTGAAAAATAAAAGTTACTGCTATTGAAAGTGTGATGTATAAATGCAATAAAACAACACTAAAAAACACTAAAATGTGAAGTGAAAACAGAACACTCGACGGTCCAACTCATTTACGGTGCCCTCCAATGTTCAAGCTCATCCTTTGATAAAATTTGAAAAGCTTCATTGAAGTGACTGGTTGGCTGAGATTATAATATTATTGTGAGGAATGAATGCCACTGTTCAGGAGAGAAATTCTTTTGCTCTTCCTCTACTTCTTAAGCAATGTTATTCGACAAAAAATACTTTTTATTTATACTAATAGAATATATAATAAACATAAGCAGCTGGATGACTAAATAATAAGTATTTTTTATCATGGGTGAATTTTGCTTGTACCCAAGTCACTTTAATAAGATATGTTTACAAGAGTACAATTTTGAGGTGCTTTATCCACAACTGTGTATAATATACAGTATAATGGTGTCAACACTGATGTAGTGAGAGTACGGTGTAAATGTTACGACAAACCTGAAGGCTTCAATGACGAAGGAGGAGACAGGTGATGCTCCGACTGTCCCAGACTGCCAGGACAAGGACACACTGTTCTTTGTGACATCGGTGACCTGAGGCTTAGACGGTGGCCCAGGAAGCTCATTTTCATCATGGTTCTTTACAACTATAACTCCACCTGCTTCTGATGGGGACAAAGAGACACATCAGAGGTCACATTTAATAATGATAAGTGAAGATGACAAATAAAAAATGATTTATATATTTTTCTTATGCCAGAATTTACCTTTGACTTCCAAAAAAGCACTCCATGATGTTTCTCCGCTGGAGCTGGTAGCCACACATGTGTAGATTCCAGAGTCTGAAAGCTGGGGTATAGCAGGAGGCAAGCACATGAGTATAAAAACAGGAAGACCCAGAAAAAGACGCACACATTCACACACAAACAACTTCAACATATGGAGCTTAATGATGCCGCTAATAACACTTTTAGAGAAAGGGACATTTCATTCTATGTATTTTGAAAGCAGCAGTAATGACTCACTACAAGTGATCTTCCTATTGCTGAAACACTGGAAAGTGATGGGCGATTTCATGAGCTGGTCTACTGCTGGCCAAATTGTGTGTCATTTGTGAGTGCCTCAAAGTGCTGACGCTAATTTCCTAATGAATTCCATTTTCTACTCACCACCCCTCCATCACTTTCCCACTCCTCCTCATTTCCCCACTGTCCTGCCGACCACAACAAAGCAAGGCTAATTAATTTAGGGTGGGCTGCTGGAACCCCCTGGACCGATGACAGCTGGCTTGTCTCTCCATCCCTCTTAAGAACTTTGGTTGTTTGTTGGTTTTTGTCCCTGAGCCTTCCTCCCATTTATTAAATAAAATGTCAGTGGTCGGCAGCTTTGTCAAACGTAATAGATATTCCACAGAGGCCTCAACCCCGGCGAGTGGGGAAAAGACGATGTGCGCCTTTTAAATTTAATCTACTCTAACCATGTATGTGTGTGTGTGTGGATGTGTAAGTGCATATATGTTTGCATCCTACAGCTGGAGCCCATCCAACCCTGCACAGCTGAGCCCTGTTGGAGCTGCTGTGCCACTAAGTGATACTATCAAACAATTTAAAAAATCAATACAGCCAATTCATCTCCTTCAGACATTATAATTCCTCTTGCCAATCCAAGTTACGGTCTGGCCCTGTCCTAGTGAATTCTACTCAGCTCGTATCCTTCACAGTTATTTAGTCAAATATGAGCATACAAATGTGCAACCCTTTTCAATTGAGATACACAACACAAGGTGGTGACAACTTTCAGGAATAGCTAGTAAGAGAGCCACATGAGAGAGTGGAAATAGATAATACAGGATGTTCTTATTGATTAATGGTCAAGATTAGACGAGTGAATGCTCCCACCTTGATGTTTTTGATCTGTAGGCTGCCCAGCTCCTGCAGGGACATGCGGGGGTCCTTTCCCAGCAGACTGACCCCATCCTTCAGCCAGCTGATGGAGGGAATGGGGTCCCCTGATGCCTGGCACTTCAATAATGCCACGCTGTCCACTCCCAGTGTTTGATTAGAGGGGCCTTGGCGAATGATGGGCGGAGGCCTGTCCGTGAGCACTGGGATACAATAACATCATTAGAGATATTAAGCTTGACTATAAAACAAACGGGGTGAGAGTATGTGCAATAAAATACACTGGTGGTGGATGTGGGTTTCTAGCATTAAATAGTTTATTTTCTCTGCAGGCCTTGTAACTGTACCACAGAACAATAACTATAATATCCACTATTTCCAGGAAGCAAGGAAAGAACAGCTGAGTAGAGTTTTCCAGTTTCATTGATGTGGCATACAGATACTAAGCAGTTTCCAGTTACTGCCTGGATAGCCTCAGATTTGCACAATGCAGTAAGCTCTGTGGTGAGGCCCATGCCTGTTAACTCAGTACGGCTCAGATTAATAGTTCATCACGAGATACAGTGACGATTGAAGTTCCTAGATATTAACAGGAAGTAATTTATATTTTATTCTAGTTTCTCTTCATATGAATGCTTTGGTTGTGATAAATTCCATGTACATGAGCAAAAGCATTTGTTATAATGTGCCAAATAAGCCTGTGGGTTCCCTCTGTTAAATAGTCGGGATGTCAGAGGTGATCTCTTAGTGAGTTCGCGCTCCAACATGCAGGCAGTTTATATATTTAGAGTTGAATAATGTGGAGTCCCCCTGGCATCACAAAAGCCACATTAATTAGAAGATATGGATTAATGATGTCAGACCTGCAGGGGCTAATTACCAAGTCTACCTCAGTAACCTTTCAACACATTATTGCACCCTCTTTTCCATTCCGATTTTCTCTCTGGCAGCTCCATCTTACAAAATGTAGTGATCCTTCAATTTGGTTCACATGGAAGGCTGAAAAAACTGTGCAGAAACCTATTGTCTAGCCAAATATAACATACATTTCTACATTCATATTTTTTACTCCTGCACAATTAGTGCAAGAGGAAATGGCTTACATATGAATTATTAAGCCACAAAGTATATTTAAAGCTCCAACATCAAACTGAATGAGGTCTCACCCTTTTTGACAAAGGCATGTGCACAGAGAATACTTGTTTCGGGGAGTTGATGCATCTGATATGCAGTGTGAGGGCATGAAGGAGTGACAGAAGGAGGAGGCGAGGAGTGTGACAGAGACCTTGGGTCTCTGGATCAGGAATTTCTCATCACGGATCTCCTTGAACTCTACAATCTGTTGTCGGGTCTGTGGGCAGTAAATCACCTGAAGACTACAGCAGGTGCGGCCATGACCTCACCCTGGCCCTCCTCTGCTCCTTCCTCCTCCCTCGTGTCCTCTCAGAGCTGCCTACCACCCTCGTTGCTAACGTGCTTCATCAAACACATTCCAACGGGGTACAGCCTGACAGATCTTAATCTGAATATTTACATTAGAATAACTGTGGGTTAAAAGTAGGCAATGACAATTCATTATTCTGACAAATGCCAGTTTTTGTATATTCAATAGACATCCCAGTTTCCGAAAAAATGTTGAAAAAGTGCATCTGTCTGGATTTTAATCTTCCTGTTGGCAGGTACTTCGGCAGACATATGGATGTCTGTCTATCATGCCATCACAACAGCTGAGTAGATTAGATGCTCCCACACCTTGCAGGACCACATAATTCATCCCACCGAAAAACCACTCAATCATGTCCGTTTCGCCCTCTTTCTTTCTTTCACTACCTCGCTGACACACGAACAAACGTGTGCCTCATCAAGTCACACAAACGCTGATCATTTACTTGAAGGAACTCAAGGGCATTAATTCATTCCCCCTCCAAAAGAAAAAGTCGAAAATTTTAATTAAATGTTGTCACGAAAAATGAGAGCGTGCAGCAAAAACCTGGTCGCTGAAGGTCACAGGCATACTGACATTAACAGAGTTCTCTAACCAAATTATATCCTGCTCATATAATACAACCGTCCATTTGAGCTTCCCCAGCTATACTTGTTTCTTAAAAAATTCATATTAGCAGTATATGTCTGTGAGAGGGATTCAAATGTGCATATTTGAGTGATAATCCTGAGTTTTATGCTTTTCCTCTCCTGACTGACAGCAGGTTGGTAAAAGCGAAATAACAAAACAAAACAAAAACAAATCAGTTACTTTTTAAACTATGGAGACAAAACTTGTGCATGTTGATTTACTCAAACTGGGTTCGTCAATGTTGTCATATCACACAAGTCTACATGCATCATTTTCACAGGAATGTCAGGTCAGATACAATTTATTCAAATGTGCCTTGCAGAGATGTGTGTGAAAACTAAAAATCAGTTTTACAGTAAAAACGCCATGGAAAATGGGTGTTAAGAAAGAAATTTTATGGACAGTCAAGTACATCTGAGTTTGTACTATATGCACCTGCATCTACAGTTACTCTAATGTGCATGCTGGTATGTTGGAAAAGGTGACGTTGTGCATCCGTTGACTCTCACCATCTGTGACCTCCAGTTGAGCCTTGGCGAGTATACTGCCTGCAACGGTCAGAGCTTGGCAGATATAGTAACCAGCATCTGACCTCTGCACCACTGAGATGGTGAGGTCCCCACTGGGCGACACTGAGAAGCGACTACTGGGTTGCTGGGGTTGATTGGGAAAGAGCAGGTTCTGCAGGAAAATACGAAAAACACCAGTTAGTGTGAATAGGGATCCAAACACACAATCAGCGCACAGACATTCAGTAAACACGGACCAGACCCAAAATAAGACCATTAACATAACTGTGGGCTGAAGAGCTGTTGAGTATGATATATTTTCATGAATTGGCATTGATGACTATCAATTAGAATTGATATATAATTTTGACATTTTTAAGCTGGCTAATTTTGTCTTAAAAGAGAAAAGGGAAAAGAAGTCAACAACAGATTCAGTGTAATTCCTTCCTATTTTCTAGTTTGCATATTTGCACAATGAAATAATTAATAAAATAAATAAAATCACATTTTTGTTAACAGTAAAGCTATTGAAGACCTTTTCGCTTGCCATCTCTTTGCTATGATGTAAACCTTGGGGTAAGTAATGGCAGACGTACAACCTTGATCTGGATGTCTTTGAATTTGTGGTGTCTTGTAAGGCCATGTGGGCAGGGCATTTTTATATGCATAACAAACTAATAATGAGAATAAAATAAAAAAAACAAAACTATTCTTAACCGCTTGGATTCTTAAAGGGTACTTATTCTAGGGCCAAGCCAGAGGCTCCACAGTGCTATGAAGACAGCTCCTGCTCTTGCTGGCATTGGTTTTGATGGCTGCCTCCATCTCTGCTTCAACTGCATAATGACTGATTTGGAGCTGCTTTGTTTGCCCATAGAGACCGCCCCATTTGAGTCAAGCTAATACTGAATACCGAATATAATACAATTCATCTCTAGAATAGCTGGAGTGGAAGGAATAATCAATCACAGGCATTTCAGACTAAATAGCACTAATGGGAGGTGATCAGAGCTCTGTGAGGGAGAACTGATGACAAAACATCACCTCTACCTCATATTGTTAAGCTCATCATCCATCCCGCAGCGCCTCTTTCTTTGTTCCAATCCCTTTTTTTCTTCTTCTTACACTACCCCAAAAGGTAACCAGCAAATGAAAAAATACATTAGTGGAATTAAATTACATCTAATGACTATAATGCAACAAATTATGTTGTTTTTTAAAAATGAGACCTCATCCACCTCCAGCACGTGATAGATGTCCTCCCCATTATCCTCAAGTATAGCAGAAAAGGCTTTTCTCTCGTCTAATTACTGTACTTAATTATAGCTTTAATTTGTTCTCCACACAAATACCTTCATACCTTATTTGTGAGGGAGAGCTGGAGAAGATAACAAGCGTCGATAAACCCAAGGACAGAGACGAGCGTGCAGATGGCAAGGACGTGTATCTGCCTGTGCAAAAGTGTTTGCTGAGCATTCATATGAAAAGCCTCATCTTTAATGATAATGTGAGATGCCTGGTATAAATCTGAACAAGTCCACAGCACGCATTACTGTGTCGTAAGCTTGAGGTCACACATTGGTGAGGGCTGAGTGGGTGAGTGTTACAGTTACAATGTTTGCATGAACACGTAGGCATGCGTCTCACTGCTATTCATTCGAAAAGAGAACTTAGCTTTAAGTGTTGGCCTCGAGGCTGTGTGTTTGCAGGAGTGTGTGTATGCGTCTAACCTTTCTTTAGCCAGAGCTGAATCATATCTCTGGCTCATCTACAAGCCTCAACAGGCTCCTAATTGGCACTGTTGTCGAGCATTGTGAGAACACCCAGGTATTTGAATGGGTTATCTGCTAGAGTGAGGGATAGGATCGTTCTTATCAGTACTGGGTCAGAGGAAACTGATTAGCGCTTTGCTTGTCATCTGGCAGCTCCTGTGAACAGAGCTGTATCTGTGTGTCTCTACTGAAGATACTGATGACAGATAGTGTAGTTTGAACTGCAGCATCTTTGTGAGTGAGAGAGAGAGAGAGACAGAGAGAGAGAGAGTGAGGGAGCAACTGTGCATAGAGCCAAAGGAGTCCAAGTGAAGTGCATTTGTAAAAGTAAGATGCACAGAAGATAATAGAAGAGACTGAGAGAGTTAGAGGATAATAAAAAGAAAAAAGAAAAGCAAAATCTGTTCACTGTGTGGTGTTTGGAGGTGAGCTTGTTTTGACTTACCTGACTTCCCTCTTTCTGCCAAAAGACAGCAGGTTGTGGGTTGCCCTTGGTCTCGCACGGGAACGTGGCAGTGCGGCCTTGAGCCACAATTTGGTCCCTCGGACGGATGACAAACTGTGGTGCAGCTGGGGTCAAACGGTAAAAACGACAGTGTTAGGAAGGCTCTGATACACAGTGACATTGGAGCTGGACATTATCAGGGCTTGGAGATTTCAAGCAAAGCAAGCCAAATGGTCAAATCAAAATGAGTATGCTGTACAGAGCTTCCATGCAGCATCATCCATTTTTGTCTCTGTCAAACAGTCCTGAAAAGAGGAGGGACACCAATGACTAGGCCTGCATGATCTTGGAATAAAATCATATCGTCATATTTTAGTTGTTGCTTTAGTACTGCTACTACCAATAATAATAATAATAATGTATAGAATCATCTTTATATGTATAGCATCTACAGCATTTAATGTCTCGCAATTGATATCGTGAATTATTGTAGTATTTTTTTAAATATGCAGTGTTGTGTTATATTGTTAGACGCTATCAGAGCATTTTTACTGCATTGTAGCTCTTCTTCTTCTTCTTCTTGACCCACTAGGTGTCAGCTTGATAAGTGATGTGAGTGTAGCAGTCTGTAAACAATCAGTTCTACTTCCTTGGTATACAGAGCGAGGAAGCATACTAAGCTAAGCTTAAAGAAGCGCATGGTACTGTATAACAAACGTATTAATGCTTATTAATAACTTAATGAATTCATTTCCCTGAGGTGATCGATAAAGTACCCTTCTTTCTTTCTTCTTTCTACTACTCTACGACATACAATATTATGTTTATGGATTTATGGATCGCTGCTATCAAGCCTAACTAAGTGAACATGGTGGCAAAATAGCAGCTAAAATGTCAAATTTATCAGCCGCTAAGTCTAAGATAAGTCTGCTCAGCGTCTGCTTAGTCGCTTTGAAACATATGTAACAGCATGCACGTGAGAAACCAGATTAAGGACCCAGACTATCACAGACCTTTCAATTTGTGAATTGCATGCTCAGAAAATGCAATGTCGATGCTGACATTGCACACCGTGCAGGCCTAGCAATGACCATCATGACTATCATTGCCACGGTAACCAGGTTGGCCATTCATCCAGATGAGGCTGAATCTGAATGAATGACAGGCACATCTACATTGACAAGGGGAAACACCAAGGTCACAATGCCAATTAGATCTGGGACAACACATAAACAAATACATAACCTCAAAATATATTTATATATACTATAACAGAATATACTGAATATACTGAACAAACGGCAAGCCCTGAAGTGGCTCAATACAACAGATAACAACCATGTCAAAAGAGAGGGAGGCACCATGGTTCGCCTTGCCATCAAAGACAGAGGCTTCGATAAAAGCAATCAGACTTTGAAATACTGGTGTGAGGAATTCTCACAGCTTCACAACTCTATCAGACGCCGGGCCAGTTGTCACGCAGCTGTAGCTGTGACAGAGTGAGACATCCATGATCGACAATGTGACAAACTAGAGGACTTAATCTGTGACAATGATGTGGCATAATTTCACCCCAGTGCCTGTTATGCCTGCTATGGTTACACTGTACCTTTACTCTTAAACTAATCAACAAGATTTTTCACACACTTGCCATATGTTAATGGTAGGTTTTACTATTTATTATTACACCAATTGTCTGGGCTTTGAAACCGGACCTATGCAGATGTTTGAACCCTGACCTGAGGAGATATCTGACCAATGACCTTAATGTGTTTATTCTACAACTGTCACTGATTTCTTGGCCCTGCGCTGACAAGTGCCATGCTTGCTGTGGGAAATCATCAAAAACACATTCCTTGCAGCAGGAAAGTGGTTCCTGTAGGGAAAATGAAAATCAACAAATTATAGACTAAGAGTCCCAACCATAACCTCAAGTAAATGCAGTGGGTTATTTGAACCATTTCATTTAAACAAACTCTTATCCTTAAAAATTCACAGTCACACAGTACGTTTTTTGTGAAAGATGTGAAAAATTAATCTTTAAAGTTAAATTCTATTCTGTAAAACAGAAACAAAAAAATGTTGCAAGTCAACATCTTGCACCCTTTCTGTTGCTTTCGACTTCTTTGTAAATCTTTGCACTGACAAGCCAGCTGGTTCTAGTCGAGGTAAACTCTTCCCATTTGGCTGGTTTCTGAATGTAATCCCTTTTTGGGGTGTGTATTTGTCAAAGATACACACAGTTGGGAGCGGTACAGATGGCTACAGATTTACTGCTTTCCCATTTGGCTTGCAGCTTGGATATCTTGTGGCTCTCACAATGTTGGGTCTGATACAGAGCTGCTAAATCATGCTTTGGTAAAAGACTTGTTTCTCTCCTCTGTCTTTCCCTGGTCTGGCCGTCTCACACACTGCATTACTAGCCACTCTGTCAAAATGTGCTTAAACACCTAACAGAGTGACCCCTACCACTGCATCACCGGCACCTTTTCTTTTTTCACACTCTATTTATCAAACTCTACTTTGCTTGCTCTCTTCTACGCCTTTCAGGCATGCAACCTCAGCATAATCACTGGGTAGTCTGTGTAAAATAAACTTTACACAGTTTTTTAGGCTGACCTGAAAAAATGATAATCATTACTTTTTCTTATGTTGTGAAAATCTAAATTTAACACCAATTTTCCTTGGCATTCTTTTTGCAAAAGCTATTTGACTGATTTTTATTTTTCATATTCATCTCTGTATAGGATTTCCCATGGTCTCTGACCTGATATACCCCGGCAAATAATACAGGCTGTCCTGTCACATGACTTCTACTGACATACAATATATAAGCATAAGGAAAGCTGCGACAACTGGGGGTGCCCAGGTTGGGTAAACAAACTAGTGCAAAGAAAAGGGAGAAAAATCTGGATGCGCAAATCTTCTGTCCATGATTAAAAAAAGCAACTGCATCGGTCAGAAGAAGGCATCGAGGTGGGTACCGCAAACAGGTGTGACCAAATCTGAGTCCCTGGAAGATTGACAACACTTTGCTCACTCATTAGTGTCCACGTTTAAATCCACAATCTTTCCCCACACCACTAACACCACAATACACACTTCTAGCGTCATCACGTTGATGTGCTTGCAAATGTCAATAAGTGACATCACCTCGCTGTGACAGATGCATTTCACATGGAATTATGGGAGTGGTTGCTCGTAAGCCTGCTGTAATTACCCCCTATTTGTGTAAAATATCACTCCTGAGACTACAAACCACAAAACAAAGGATTAAGTCATCTGTAATTATAAACATCTTTATAATATTCCTCAGATTAAGTAGTGTCAAATGGAATTAAATTGAGACATCAGTGTTATTCTGTTATACAATAGGTTTTTGTTTGGATAATTGTTTGGCATTAGGTCAGCAACTGGACGTCTTTTTAGTGTTGTTCAGCTGTAAGCTACTTTTCATTAAAATAAAAAATAAATAAACAATCTAAAAACTGTCTCTGTGAATCACTGCATCAGATGTGCAGTTTGAGACACTTAGAGTTAAGTACCTCAGTTGGCTATTATCATATGATTTGCATTAGCAAGAAAATGTGTAGATTTCCCATGCATGCACATCTTTCCATCTCCCTTTCTATCACTTTAAATTGGGGACTCCCTACAAAAATATACGTATATTGATGGTGAGCGTGGGAGGGTGGACTATCAAAAAAAAAAAAAAAGCTGTGGGAATGCTCACACAGGGAGGCATAGATCAAACATTCAGGCATATCAAGACAAAGCCAGTGTGTGACAGTTTCACAGCTTGGCTCGGGGCTCACTCACACTGGCCCTGTTTTGATTTGGAGACCCTTAATGACATGTGAGAGGCTCCTTCCTGTACCCCATGAAGGGAACACATGATCAGGCCCCCATATTTAATTCATGACAAGTCACATCTGCCTGGTGTGGCGAGCACACTCTTAAAACACCAGTCATGGAGAAAAGAACAAATGGACAAGGAGAGAGACATTCATTCATTCATTCACAGCACCCAGGCACACAAACTCACAAGCATTTCTTCTCCCTTTAAATCCAAAGTTCAATCATATTTTATTCAGAACCCTAAAGCAATTACAGTCTTTTCCCACAGGCAGAGTGAATCCGTAATTTCCTCCATATTCTTGGAAGCTGACAGTTTGACAATCATAGGATAACCACTGCTGTTTTGGCAACCAAAGTCCTGCAACAGAAGCAGCGTCTGGGCTTCTCTGCCAGTCAAGCCTGTCTTGATACACACACATACACACACACTTTTATTCCCTTCTATTTATTCCACATCTCTTTTATTCGTATGCCACCTTTCTCTGCTTTCAACATGCACACTTGTGTCTCCATATGTGCCTTTTCATTGACGTACTTTAGCAATATTTGTGTATTGTACTTTGTACGTGTTTTTAGTTGTTTTTTTTCTGTATAGTAGCTCTATAATCTGTAGGGATATATACACTGAGATTCTTCGCTTTAACATAGGACTCAGAAGGAATGAATCGCATCCAAAACACAAAGATCCCAGCTTTGTTTGAGGGCCAAAAATCCGCAGATGGCTTCAAGACGTGCAAGTTAAATAGGTCCTGTTACAGCGAGCTGAGGATCAGAGATGACAGATGACGTCTGATCAGATTGCTGACAGTGTCTATAAACTACAGAGGACTTAAGAGCTGCACTAGGAATGGAAACTTTTTTCTTAAACATACATTTTGCATCCGGGCTGTAGTACAATATTATTCCCTCGTGCTCTTGGCAGTGAAAAATACTTGTCTTAATCTGTACCGTGCTTTAGTTTAGCGTAGCTTTAGTTTGATGACTGTTGTGAAATTTATACGAGGAGGAAAATAAGTAAAATGTTATATATGATATGAGATCATTGTCACGCATTGATTAGTTTGAGGGCCTAGCACAACCACTGCACACAGAGAACCCAGACTGATTGGAGCTTTTTCGCTAATAATCCGAGTAGAAATGTAAGAATGCACGCTGAGGAATAATTCAAAGCCAGTCAAGTGTCAAGAACAGTGTTTCACATCGACAATAAATGGTTGTCAAGCAGTCAGATACAGTTGTATGTATGAGGACAGCATGCAGGATGGAATCAAATCAGAAGGATGGGTACTTACCAACAGGGAGAACTGGAGACACAAGCAATGGACGAGTGGATACACACACAAATAAAGAAACAGACACACAAATAGGAACAAAAGAAAATAAAATAAGACAAAAAGAAATCAATGTCAGAATGAATGACATGTCGTGTTGGGGCGAAATATTTCTGGCTCAGGGTAAGCATGACAGAGAAGATCCAATAGAGAGCTTTTAGGGCGTTTTCACACCTGTTGTTTTTTTGGAGCGTTTTCCCCTTGGTTTGGTGTCCTTTCACAGTTGGAAGAATCCAAGTGAGCCAAAATGCATCACTACAAACCATGTGAGAACGTTCATGCAGCTTATTGATCAGATGTGTCTCGGCAGGAGCAAGAATGTAAAAACAGGGAGAAGGTCCTGTGTTTAGGGTATACCGGTATTTCAGTTAGAGAAAATATAGAGCGAGTTAACACTGAGCGACGACATTTGCTCATAATCATCGTGGTTATATGGACAAAATATTTAACCTCGCAGAATGCTAGATATACTTCAAGAACACGTCTTAAAAATTCTGTACAACTACAAACTTTGCAAAGAGGGCATGCTGCCAGCTTTCGAAAACTGAGCAGAACGAGGGAACTAGTAAGAACGTACAGCGTGTCATCTCCAAAATAACTCTGGCAAAAGTGAAAATAAACGTGGAGAAAGACTGTAAACTACTTTCACTTACACTGTCGCCATGTCGAAAGTCCAACAATGGGGTCAACGGCGTTCATACGTGTGAATAAAGCTTTAAGGCTACCTGTTCGATTTAGCTCCTCCAGAAACTTTGGTACAGAGTGAGGTCAGAGCAGTTGTTGTCAGATTACTTTACCACAACAAACAAACCGCTTCAGAGTTCATTTTGGACCGGACCGAGACCACATCCTCTCAAGTGTCTGTGTTTGTTTGTTTTGGTCCGTGCCCGAGTTTGATTGCTGTGTTCATACCTGTCCAAATGAACCGCACCAAAGGGGAAAACAAACAAAAGAGTTGGTGTGACAACACCCTTGGTGACAACAAGAGGTGTTTCAAGGATGCACACAACCTGATATTAGTGCCAACTGGTGGTCAATTGTCTTTCATGCCAATTAATTTTCCTGGCAGCTTTGTCTTGTATTCACAGACAAATACGGCTAACTAATAGATGGTCCCTGTCTGCATCAATGAAATCTTCAACTCTACAGGTGGTGTGTGTTGGTAGCAAGGCGAGGGTGCGTTTATCACCAGTGCTGATGGATAGAGTGGAGAAAAAAAAAGAGCATGAGGAGGAGCGATAGCAAAAGATTTGAAACTGAAAAGAGCATGTGGGTTACATTCAGACTGCACCTCCTGAAATCCTCCACCACACCCCAAAAGTGGATGCAGATCGTGTGCGATTCCCATGTGTTTTTCTGCCTAAACTAAAAGCCTTTTCCTGTAAGCAATACACCGAGACACTGCTACCGTCATAAACCCCGCTTCACATAAATGGAAAAGAAGTGAAGTCAAGCCAAACGGTGTTTTGCCTCCCTCTGGCCCTCTGTGTCGCCTTTAAAGCGGCCCGCAGAGACCTTCCACACTAAGAATTAATGAGAGGAAGAGTGGTGAAAGCGGGAAAATTATGTTTAAAATCTTTATATTAACCTTACAAACCCCAGGTGCGGAATAGTTGGTGTGCACCAGTAAGCTGTGAAATGGCTTTGCTGACTGGGTGGTTACAGCATGTAGCATTTTGTGGCTAGCAGACCACCAAGAAGAGGGGGGGTGTTGGTGTGTGTCAATGCTAGACTAGGACATGTAAATAATTGAACGGATTCATAGACCGTCTACATCTCTCTTTGCTGTGGGAGTCCGTATTCCGGATTGGTGTAAAGGAGACCCCATGGGCTAAATACCAAAATAAAACAAAAGGAGTTGAAAATTCCGTTTACCTCTTACAGTCAGCGTTGCCGAGGCCTCCAGCTTGCCCACGCGGTTTTCTGCCACACAGGTAAACGTACCCTCATCGCTAATCAAAGCCTTCTTCACTCTCAGCACATAGTCGTCCTTGTCATATTTGATCTCGTACCTGTCAACAAGAATGCAACATCATGAAATTCAAGCTGCCAACTCAGCAGTGATGGCAGACACAGGAAAATCAGATAAATCTTCAATTTCACTGCAAATAACAAGAGCATTATTAAGTATTTCATTGCAACCCAAACAGGTCCTGCCTATTGACATATGTGGTAGTTGCCATGAAACGTGTATTGCACTTTGGGAGTTACACAATGCTCATAAATCCAACTGCCCATTCTAACAAATGGAGATTGCAAAGAAGAGGATTAATTATTCAACAATGACACACAGTACACTGGAAGATGTGCATTCAGCTAGAACCCCACAAATGGTTTTCAATATTCATGAATGTGTGTGTGTGTGTGTGTGCCAGAGTGCATCTTTACTGGGGCACTTAAACTAAACAAATACATGAAGCAACCACAATCTTGTGTAAATTCAACTAATTTCTATTCTGGTGTGGTTGTCCGATGTCGGCATGTGTGTAGATGAGTGTATGTGAGCCTAAACTTGTACATAATTGTGTAGCCTTTGACAGGGGGATGCTGGTTTGGTTTGTTGGTCCACTCAGTAATTGAGGAACATGTCGCTGTGGGAGTGTGTAAGTGGTATGTTGGTGGTGGTAGGGGGTCTGGAATGTGTAAATAGTGACATGACAGCTTGACAACCTTCTGCTGTCCACAGTCTGTCACTCTCAGTCACTCAGATCAGAGAATAGACTAATAAGAAGATTTTGACAGTACGTCAGCTTTATTATACGTACACACAAGCAATATAAACTGCAAGATGTGCGTAGTATAAAATAATGGCCATCTATTCCGCAACTGCATACGACAGCAAACTATGGACTACAGGACTACACTACACTACAGTTTAGTAGTGTGACTTTACAATAACGGTAGGCTATGGTTCATTTCTCTCAATGTGAGAATGACCCTCTGCTTTACCATCAGGTGTACTGATGGCTGCTCGCCACTGGCAGCTGCAAAACTAATCTGTCCCGTCTATCCATGTCTTGTTTTTTTCTCTCCTGTTATGACATTTCCCGAGCAAGCATTCAAAGGCAGCTTTATTGAGGCACATTCCTCAACTCTGACTGCCAGTTCCACCTCTCCACACAGGTACTTAAGGAGCCATAATGATTATTTGACTGAGTCATGACTGAGCGCTTTGTTCTAGAGAGAGGGGATGTACAGTTCAGGTAATAGTGGGAGAGATGAATAAAGCATTTATTGTTTAAGCTGCGCGTGTTGCATTCAAAGGAAGGAGACAGCACCATCCAAGACAAGCCTGCTGTCTGATGAAAAACAAACAAGATAACGGACAGGCATCCTCTTGGACTCTGGCCTGCGGCTGGGACAGGAAGCGTCAACTCCTGACTTGGGAGAGGAGGTGGAGATGCATTAAGGTTAAGAGATAACGCTGGCACCAAACCCTAAAATGTAATGTGAGGGAGGGTTTTTCAAGATAGTCTGAACCTGACAGGATGTGATAGGATCACATCAGGATGGTTCGGATTCAAACATCATTTCTATCAAGTCCAGTTGCAAGCCACGATGTGCGACGTGGATCTAATAAATATGGGTGCAACATCAAATTTGATGTGTGCAGAACGCGCGACGATAACACTTACTGAATCACAGGCTATGATGCAAATCAACAAAACGTCATCAGCATGCGCCATGTCATCCGTCTACAACGCGTAGAGAAAAACAACGAAACTACACAAGAACGAAGCCCTTGCAATAGTGGCATTCATGTGGAAAAAAACTCAGATTAAGAGAAAATAGGAGCAGAATTTCGGTGTGGTCATGGGTATGTTTGGCTTTAGCACCATAGCTGATGCCGTACTGATCAGTCCATCATTTCATGATCTGAAATGTCAGAACTTTTTCCCAGACTATCTTTGGTTGCAAGACCAGGAAAATGGCCGTCTCTGAACCACTCGCACAATACGACGAAGGACCACCGTTTGAGCCTTGACCAAAGATATCGCCACCTTGAGTCATCTTTCGTCTGGGACAGCCGAAAATCATGTATAGGGTGCACAGGGGTGTATACCTGGCTTGACTGGCTCTACGTGTCAGCAAAAAAAGCCCAGGCATTACTTTGCTTGATGAATTGTTTGCCTCAATCCTACACATGCCAGACTCTGCTGGAGAATGATGATATACTGTGTATATGCAGAGTATAAAAGAAAAAACTCTCAGGATTGGAGATTACAGAGTAGTTGGGGTAAATTGCACATTTATCCAACTACAAACTGCGGAACGACGATGAACCTTTGTTATCCAGTTAGCAACTAAATGATAGGATACAGACAGAGAATTGGCCAGTTGAGCTTTTCATGGTGGTATTTCAGCATATTTGGACAATTTGTTGCATGTTCTCTCCTCCAGTTCACTTTTTAGGATATAACAAGCATGGCAGCTACGGAGTCACTTCATTGTAGAGATGTGAAGGCTTACAAATTGCACTTGATTGACACCGGCATAAACGTGTCTTGCACCCTCCCAAATACTACGTACGAGACAGCATACTTACTGTTCTTTGTCCTGTCACCATCAATCTCTCCAAAGAGAACCTCGGGCTGGTGCATGACTTACGAGCGAAACCGGAGCCCAATCAATCTGTAATCAACTTCCTATATGGAATCAGTTCAGATGACAAGATGAGTGGAAATACTCAAGGGTAAGAGGTAGTTGTGGCTGCACACACATGTATGTGCACACAGCGGGGGAACAGTAGCTCTTTATTTTATCTGGCTTTGGGTAGAGCTCTGTTCTCCATTAGAACAGGAATGTAATTGCACATGTAATATGGAAGGGCTGTGGAAAGGATAGAAGAGCCAAGTTCCCTTTTGTGGACGCTCCCTCCTTTTCAAACAGAAAACACACACGCACAGACACCGGACAGAACAAAGTATACAATCACGCAGCACATATCCACACATGTGCAGAGTCATTCGCTCATGCAGGGCGATGTGGAGTGATGGGAATGTAAGCAAATGCCAAGATAAAGCAGAGTTTTTCTGGCCTGTCAGCTTGAGGCGCTGGGGGCATGCGGCAGGCTGCGCAGGGATGAAAGCTCAATCGGACACACTTTAAAGACTTTACATCTCCAAAATCCTTCATCATCTTAGAAGCTTGTTTTTAAAATGTCCATCACCCATATTCCACCCAGAGGCTCCTGCCAATTCATTCATGTTAACAGGCATTTCATCTCTTTGTGGTGTGGACAACTGAGTGTTTGCGCATGACTCAACCTCGGAGGATCTTATCGTCCTCGTCCATACGTGTACATGTGAATGCAGTAAAGGTGGTTAAAGGGGTTGTGTGCCAAGTACAGGACTACATCCAGCTTGCTCTCTGAGTAGTCCCCCCTCTGCTTCATTTCATTCTCACAGTCTGATCAATTTCACACCTGCCACTTTTCTTCATCCTGATCAAAGGACAGTGAGTCTACCTGTCCAGTTTTTGTCATCTATGAGATGGAATCAATTAGATGCCATTGCTTCTCATCTTCCTATTCTGAGGCCGTCAGCCCATGCTCCACTCCTGGCACATTTCTTGCCCTTGTGGGGGTCAGGACATTCTCAATAGTGCAAATGATACATATGTCACATTATCCTACATTAATCAAAGATTGGCAAAGAATAATTCAACCCCTGTGGTTAGTCTAAGAAATCGATCATAAATTTGACCCTGATTTGACACAGTTACTTCTTGTCAGAGCAGAGTGCCACAGTAGGGGTGGCAGAAATGTGCAGTAGATTTTACTTAGTAAGAACAGTTTGGAACAGATGCCAAACTTCTTCTGTTGCAGATAGAAAAAGCAAGAAAAATAAATAAAATAAAGCACCAAAGTACAGCTCAGTGACAGATGGAATCCTGGAAGCCTCTCGTACTCGCTGTCGCCCTGTCTCTGTGTGTGCAAGGAACAAAGGATGCACAAACACCAAAAGACCTGAGACATTCAAAAATACAGTTTACGTGCAGAACAACTCAATCAACGTCTGAAAAAAAGAACAGGAGTGATGGATTCTTTTCAAATTATTCCATGGAACTCATTCGTAACAAATGATTTTGTGCACGTCATTTGAATGAATGCTAATCCATATTTCATACATTTCTCTATTATGTAGAGGTTTTGTTTTTTTCCATAAATCTGAATTTGTTGTTGACATACTCAGTCAGCACGCTTGCATGCACTCCAGTATTTGTACTTATTGCCATAAAAGGCAGAAGTACTTTTAACCCCTATACATTCAAAGGATCAGTGTGATTATTCAGTACACGCGGTGTTGCGCAATGGCAGCATGAAGATAATCAACACGGAGATGACACGCTCAGATTAAGACGTTTACATACCTCAATAAATCAATTCACATTTGCAGAATCTGTAAGTCGGAGTAAGCCTAACTTGATGAGTGCCCATTTTTAAACACACGTTAAAAAGACGATTTATTGCCTTAATCGCAGTATCATTTTAAAGTGCATATAAACATATTGACTGTCAGCAAATCCTTAAAGATAAAAGATACATCCCACCGTCCTAGTTCCCAACAATCTTTCCCATGTGCACTCATAAATACCAGATATTTCCACTTATATATCACTGAAAGTAATGGAGACAGGAAACATAGCCGGCTGTCTTTTCATTCTGCTGAGTTGTGGAGGTGAGAAATTACTGAAACTGGTTGGTCAGCATAACACAGGCGCTGCTGTCACACTAGCTTTAACAGCTCTCTCAAATAGAATGACCCACACACCTCTATCACACACAAATGCGCGCACATACACATGCACACATACAATGAAGAAAGGGAAGAGAGAACGAAAGGCCTTTTCTGCTGAATGGTGCAGGGGCTGCGTTGGAGGGGTCAAGGGGGACCGAGGGCCTGAATACAGATGGACTGCTGGAGCAAAGGGCCTCTGATAAGGCACCGGAGGGGCCACAGGGGTGCTGAGCAAGGAGGAGGGAGAGGGAAACCAAAGGAGGGAAGATTTAGGCCACACACAGAGTTGGTAGGCAGCGGGACATAACACACAACGCACACTGGGATTTGTATAATATAACACTGCCTTCTCCCAGCTCTGCAGTTTCCCACTCGTGGCTCTCTGATGTGACGTTAACAAATCTGTGCTCTGCCCAACATTCTGCAGCAATGCTCATCAGACTGTTTACATAGACAGGAATATTTGGACATTGATCCAATTAAGACACTCTGACAGGTATGAAATTTCTCTTTAAACATAATTTTTCTCATAGCCCAAAACAACAATTTTAGGTTGACTAAGCGCAAACAAGTGAAGACGTGAAGAATTCCAATTATGAGAAAGGGATTTTTTAGAAATGCACTCTACACGCAATAAAAACTAGATAACTACTTGATGAAACATGCCAAATACTTTCCACCGGCATGACACAATGCTCTTTTTCTCCTCCACTGTTTTGTCATTTACGCACAGTCTTTGCAACTAATTTTTCGATTTGATTATAAGTATAGAGATGTTTGTTGATGTTTAATTATCATATCTTTAAGATAGGCAATTGTTGAAGAGATGCATTGAAACCCGAATTTAAAGGGATTGCTTCATTGTTTTCATTCCATTCAATGACTTTTTTTAAATTAAATTTGTTTTCCTTTTAATTCTCATTTAAAATCTTTGTTTTGTAATTTGTAATATTTATGTACTGTCCCATCTTGTGAAACCATTTAAATTACCTTTGTGTCTGAATGCTATATAAATAATCATGCCTTGTCTTTTTTGGTTTCAGTAATATTATAGTCCAACTTTACCTAAATACTGTCTTGTTTTGAATAAGTCAATAATTGTGTCACTGTCAGTTTCCCCCAGACATAAAGAAATGCCTCAGTTCCAATTTGATATCTTATTACAATTTCTTGTAAATGTATTTTGACAGATGCCAGTTTGTTACTTTAATGCTTTATGATTTGGTTGTCAACCAAATTATCATTCCCTTGTGTTATAAAAAATAGACTGTGGAGATTTCCATCATATCACGTACCAAAAACTCACAGCAGATGGATAATATTTCATTACAAGCCAAAGTCAGTACACAAGTATCCAATAGTAAATACTATTCAAATAGTTTTGTCCTTTTTTAAAACCGTAGTTTAACAACAAAATGTCCATAAAAGCCATGACAGTAGTTTCGGTTGCCTAATTGAAAGCACTCCTTTGCTGTCTCTATCTTCCTTTCTCTCCCACAGGGACTGGAGCCACTGCCATCCTGGCGTCTCTGTGCCAGTGTGCGTGTTTGCCTGGGAGGCAGCTAGGGCCACTGAGCATATTAAAGACCTGTTTACTCAGCTGAGGCTCCATTACCCTCCCTGCTAGTAGAAAAGCTGCACACACACACATGCACACAGAGAAAGACACAAGCGTGCACAAAGCGAACGAAGGTGGGGTAACAAAGACAAGTTGAAACAATTTGATGGTAAAGAAGGAGGGGTCTCACTAAGTCTCTCTCTTTATACAGCTTATCATAGTAATAAGGACACTGTAACCTCTTCAGATGAAGAGCAAACATAGACCCCCTCCCCCCTCCC